>CAWYPQ010000528.1:0-97000 GCA_963965965.1 Trididemnum nubilum | reverse complement strand
AAATTATTCAGGATACAGAAATTTTTTAACAGGATTGCAAAGCGGGCAGTAATATTAACTTCCAAAAATTGTAGGAAATTTCTTAAGCGGCAACGCATATAGTCTAAAGCATGCCTTCCAAAAAAAACGATCAACGATACAAAAAGACTAAAAAAATAAAACTAAGATTGAAAGCGTAAGTAGGCCTGCAGCTTATTTATCTACTAAACGTGCTGGGCATGTTATCAAAGTCGTCTTGTGCAACCTTTTGCCACTTCAAAAAGTCTAAATTTTCCTTCACAAAAACAAGCCGTTGGAAGTTTGTTGACCTTAAGCCAACTCATTTTGCTGTAAGAATAGCAGCACCTCCGGCCTCTGGGAAATAATCGTTCCACAGCGGAGGATCTTGGTGAGAGGTGTTGTACATTAGAAATACATCCACCCAAATCTGTCGATGCATTGAATCGTAAAAACGCATTTTTTTGGAAATTGCAGAAACGATCCCAGTGATGTTGTTGATTTGCGGATTTGCGGTAGATTTCAATTTTTTTACCGCAAACCCACAAATGTTTGCGGTAAGAAATCGGTTC
Organism: Trididemnum nubilum; assembly: GCA_963965965.1. NCBI lineage: Eukaryota > Metazoa > Chordata > Ascidiacea > Aplousobranchia > Didemnidae > Trididemnum > Trididemnum nubilum. The sequence continues at coordinate 96,431 of CAWYPQ010000528.1, read as the reverse complement.
GCAAATCCGCAAACCAAAACCTTAAGTCCGCAATTTGCGGAATTACAAGTGCCCAGCACTGGTAATTGGTCGCAATGTTTAAGGATCTTTTCATTGTAATTGTAAATGAAATTGTAATTGCATTACAATTACTTGAGCTTGAATAATTGTAATTGAAATTTTTAATTTGTAATTGTAATTTTAATTGTAATTAAAGCAAAAACAAGTAATTTTTCCAACCCTGGTTGTGACCATTGTTGAGTTTGTCGAATCTTCAAAACTAGCAGTTATTTGTCCGTCCGCTGCTGGGTCTGTCGAGACGTCCAGCGATGCACTCGTCTTGAAGAGGATTTTCTCTCAGACACTTAAATTTTTTTTAAAAATGTCCTTAATCTTTCCCAGGTACGTGATCCATTTGGCGATAGCCGACACTTTGTTCCTCTTCACGATAATTCTGCGGCTTTCCTTTGGCTCCTTGGATCGTTGGCCTGGCTCGACCTCGTCATGCATCGCCAATCACACCCTGCTTTACGTCAATTATTACGCTTCAGTGCTCTTCCTCATGGTAAGATAGGCCTGCGGGTTGGGTGCCCAATGAGGTGCTGTAGCGGGAAGTGGTATATTTTGTTTACGTTGTCATATAGAGTGGTTTAGTAACCAAAAACCTTTGCCATGAATTAGTTCTCTTTATTTAGGATGGTAAAAACTAAGCAATGAAAAGTTTCGGATAGCAAGGCTCGCAGTTTTGTAGCACATGGCTACTTTCGTGGCTTTGAGAGCTTGTGTGGCTTTGCGGAAGGACCACAAACCTTCCTTTTTTCCGCTCTAAGGGCGGCGGGTTCCAAAACAGGTTTTGCTTTCACAACCAAAAAATTTTAGGTCGTAGAAATTCTTCTTCAAGTAGGCTTCAGTGATTTTGGAAACGATTTTACTTTAAATTTTGAATTGGTAATTTCTTAAATGTTGTTGAATTAAGATCTTCACTTTTAATTTACTCAAATTTTCTGGTAAAATTTGAGAATGAAAGATTCTTCTATTTCAGAATTCAAGCAATAAGCAGCAACTTCGCTGGATTCAACATTCTTATTAAAAACAACACATATCGAACGTTTTCAGCTTAAAACAATCAAGCCCTCGTCAGGATATTATAAACAATAAAACATAAATAATTGTTTTAAGCCGAAGACGTTCAATATGTGTTGTTTTCAATAAAAATGTTAAATCCAGCGAAGTTGCTGCTTATTGCTTTAATAGGGTATTGCAAATCTACCTCTTTGCCTAAAGTATCTTTCAGAATTGCACAGAACAATAAATGAATTGAATTTTTTTTTTAAGCAGGATTGGATTTGTTTGAGTCTGTGGCCAACTGAGTTCGCAATGGCACTGTCTCTCTCTGGGAGCTGAAAGGACTGAAAGAACTTTTTATAACTGGGAGCTGAAAGGACTTTTAATATTCGCATTTCAGGTCATGAGCATCGACCGCTACATCGCGGTATGCCACTGGCTTTCCTCCACAATGCAAAAATTCCGAAAACCTCACGCTGCTTACATTGTGACGTTGGTTGTTTGGGCGGTCGCGATTCTCCTCTCCGTTCCTGTGATGATTTATACGGATAGACGAGGATTTGAACCTGATTGTTTTTGCCAGTGAGTCGGCCAAATCCATACCGATGTTTATGAGGTTAACAGTGATGGGTGCATCGGCGCTATTAGCGCTGCTGCTTTTTTGGTAGCGGTAACGCCGATGTTTTTTGTGTCTTTATCAGCAGCAAAATGCGACAGAGCCGCTGAGATTTTTAGTCGAGCAGCGGGTGTGATGCAGCTGCCCATTTATAAATAGCAAATAATCTGCCGCTAAGGCTTAATAAACTCTTTCAAAAACCAATTATGATCCTGCTAATTTACTTTTGAATTCCCTCTTTCCCTTTTTAACATGTATAAAACAAGACAAAGACAGCTGATTTACAATTGTGTAGGAGTTTCTCATCATCAAAAATATAATATTATTACTGTCCGATGAATTGCTGTCAACTTGCCTGTAGCGCAGATGACTTTCCGTTACAATCATCAAAATTGTTCGGATTTTATAGACAAGTGATGCGTCGGCCATCTGGTCAAAGCCGCAGAACAGTTCGTGCTGATGCAAGCTGCGGACAGTAGCAACATCAATGTATCAAAATCAAATCGATCTTTCATTATATTCGCTTTTTTCGGAACAGGTTGTAACGAGTTGGCGGGGCCAAATCGCCCATCAGGCGTCATTGCGCCTCTGAGCAACATAGCTCCGTTCGAAGAAATGTCGCTGCGGTGGCGAGCCGTAGGCAATGCTGCATGCGATTTGACCTGCCCGAGATTAGAACCTCAGACCTCCCGCTGCAAAGACGAATGCGTTGCCCCTACATCGTTAAAGGAGAACAAAAGGCCAAATTAATGGGGGTATTAAAAGTTAGGCGATTCGTATTATAAACAAAATTGGTTTTAACTCCATGCTTCTTGATCCAGCCGTTCTAGACATATTTTATTTCAATCAAGAAGAAGGAGCCTCTAATGTTATAATTTTTATTGGCAACCCTGACGTTGGTAGCCATCCCAGTTCTAATCTAAAGCAACATGGCTATTAGGCTGCTGCATCGAGTCGTTTCGCTGCGCAGTAATCAATTTGATTTTGTCAGCAGAGGTAGAGTCCTCGAGGACGTCCTTGGCCTCGAGGACGTCCTCGAGGACACATTTTGAAGTCCTTGGCCTTGGCCTTGGCCTCGAAGCCTGACGTCCTTGGCCTTGGCCTCGAAGCCTTAGGTCCTGGAAAATTGCCCTGTCCTCGGCTCGAGGACAGCACTATTTTTTGAACCGTTGAAATTTTGTTGGAAAACGCCAGAAACCTCGCGGAAAATTTGCAAATATCTTTTTTGTTTTCCGCGATTGCAGCATACGCTTGGCCAAACGGGCCTCCCCCTCCAATTGAAATTTCACCAATGACAAAAATGTGTCAAAAAAGCCTATTGTTTCTTCAGTTTCAGTTTCTTTTTAGCGCTTTTCGCTTCACCAGTAGCGAACAACAATATTGAAGACCAGTGGCCCGGGGACCCCCCAAATCAATTTTGTCAGCCAATTTAAACGTTAACCTGGAAGAAATGGATAGTTTTTATCCTAAACGTTGCTATCTCTCGATCACATCTAGCCTTTTTATGAACGTAATGCATTAACCCAGGCCGGATTTACCACAATATGGCGCAGTACCAGCTAAGGGCCCTGCGTTCAAATCTTAAAACATTTTATGGTCTTCACCAACATTTGGCAGAAATATGTTGCGAAAATCTCCAAAGTGCCAGGGGCCCAGCGCGATGTAAATCCGGCACGGCAATAACATGGTTAGTGAGCGTAACCATCTATTGTACTATTTTTTAATAACAATTCATTAATTCACCTCCACTTCGCCAGCTTTTACACACAAAATACTTTTAAAAAAAATTAGCCATGGAAAATACTGATTGAACAAATCGTTGAACTTCAATTGAGAAGGCCTGGTCCCTTGGCCTAACATGCGCTTCTATAAATGGTTATATTCATGACAAAACGAAAATCTCTAACGAAAATCTTCGAGTGGGTTTTCATTTACAGCTAAAATGTTGCACGAGACAATGCACCTTATTTCCCCCTACCTGGACCAAATCACGTACAATTAAACTTTAACCCCAAAATGCAAGATGTTAAACGTGTTTTGAACTCAAATTGCAACTAGAAGGAGAATTAAACAATTTGATTTTTTCAATTGGCTTTCAAATGTCAAAAATCTAGTGTTTTCAAATGGCTCTAAACATGTGCGAAATGTGATCCAATGGCATTAAAATAGCTTTTCTTTCCAAAAAATTTCTAAAAATCGCTCAACAGCTGCTTTTTAACTTCTAATTTTTAATTTTTAAATTTAATTATTAATTTTTTTAATTTTAAATTTTTTAAATTTTAATTTTTTTAATTTTTTAATTTAACTGCTTTTTAAAAATACAATTTCAACAAATCGCTCAACAGACCCCAAAACCTCCGGCCGCTGGGGGCCCTGCCCTCAGACCCCTCGTCTGTGATACGTATGAGTTACACTGGCTTTCTCAACACGTCTCCAAAGCTACGTATTTTCACTTTTCAACTATATTAGTTTAAGACCTTTCCCTTCGGCAAAATCCTGGTTAAGTGTCAACAGGCAAATTTTTGATGACGTCATTGCATGTGATTTGTGGTTTAGGCCTCCCCAATCAAAAATTCTGGCTACGCCTATAAATTGGAGATTGCCTGAAAAACTTTTTTGAAGACCTTTTTTTTTTTGGAGAACGCTTGCGACTGTGTCCTTGGTCCTTGGCCTCGGATTTTTTTGTGTCCTTGGCCTTGGCCTCGGCCTCGAGCCTTTTGTCCTCGACTCCACCTCTGTTTGTCAGCACTACAGATCGGAGTTGGTGAAAAGAGTAAACTGCTTGTAATCTACAGTAGGCAAAAAACATCTAAAAACAAGCAAAAATAAGGATAGTAGAGTAGAAGGCCATTGTTTGCATCTTAGTTGGAAAAGTGTATTTTAGGATTTCAAAATACTGTAAGCAAATGCAGTAGTTCTACTCAGCTACTGGTATAGTCTTATTATCAGTTATGAGTTTGTACTTTGATAGCGTAGTAATAAAAGCCTTATTGCTAGGCTTGGCTTGGCTATGATTCAGACTTAAATGTATCTAACAGCTTGATTTTTACTGAGATCCCTAGACTACCAAACAGTTTGCTCTTTTTACCAGCTCAGATTGGTCGTACTGACAAGATCAAACTGATTAGTGCGCAGCGAAACAGCATAAATGCATTAGCCTAATATAGCGGCGTTTTTTTAGATTAGAACTGGAATGACGTCGGCAACGACACTGAAGCTTTTAACGTTAGGGCTACCAATAAAAATTAGAACATTAAAGACCCCTACGTCGTGTTTGAAGTAGAATATGGCTGGAACGTTTGAAGTAGAAGATGGAGTCAACGCCGATCTAGTCCAATACGATTCACTTGACTGTAAATTTCCCCACTGATTTTGCTTTTAGTGCTCGTTTAAGTTATTTATGGACGAGTGGTACATATGTTTGGCTTTAGCTTGTTCAGTCTAACTTTCAATAAAAAAACAAGTCAAAAATTATGTCTGTAGCAAAGAGCAGAAATTCCCTTCAATCTCCACTTTCTCTGCATACAGGAATATTGATTGGCTTCTGCTACTTCACAGCAATTGCCGCCCCATTTTCCCACAGTTCCCTCCAAAGGCGAAAACCGCGTTTTTAGTGATCTAGCAGCCCTGTCGCGTCAGGGCCATTTTCACGGAGTCCAGCCCAAGCTGGAGACCCTTGGTAGACCTTACCTCTGTGGTGACCTGGCCTATGCCGTCGCTTCAGAGCCAACCGCTTTGTAAGATGCCTTTTATTCCAAACACCATGATAAGACTCACTCAACTTGTTACACGCTGCTACATAGTGGTTAGATGAACCACAAACTGTTGACAATTTAACTTGATGTAATGATGTTTCAATATTTTTTTCAGAATTGTATTTCCTGGAAAGACTCCGCGGATGAACAGATGCCAAATGGATATTAAAGAATACCCCGAGTTTGAATTCCAATGCCCCACAAAACTGCGCCTAACGTAAGTGTACTATAAGTATTGTTATTGAAAAATGTCCGGTACTTGGTTACGCCTACTAACTATGTTATTGTCGGGGCCAGATTTACATTGCGCCGGCAGCGCGGCCCCTGGCCTTTTGGCGAATTTCGCAACAACTTCCTGCCAAATATAGGTGACGATAGTACTTAAATTGTAACATTTTGCACTGGGGGACGCTTTTGCAGCCTTGACTAAACCTTAATGAAGATCATACGCGTAGCCAGGATTTCGCGAAGGGGAGGCTTTTTTGGAAGTTTGATCCAACCTTAAACGAACTTGACCCAAATTTTCATTAGTCTTAAATTACATTGAGGCGATTTTTTAGTGAAAATTAGGTGATCTCCAATAAAAAAAAAGGTCTTTGCCGAAATTCAAAGGCTTTTTCTGGCCGAAATCCAAAATTTAAGGTTTTTTTCCGGCCAAAAACAGGTGATCTCCAAAAAATAAAATAAAATAAAAGGTCTTCGCCGTTAACTGAAGTGTTTTTTCTTCTGCATCACTATTCCAGCGGAAATCGGTGCTACATTCGACCGGATTTTGTAGGTCTTTTTCCTCTCATAAACCAGCACTCAAATCTCGATGGGGAACGCCTAAATCTCAATGGGGGGACGCTCAATCTCGATGGCGGGACGCCTTCCCCCAACAATTTAAGTACAGGGTGAAGACCAAGTAAAGTCTTATCATCTAAGCTCGTAAATCCGGCCCTGGTGATTGGATTACGTTCATAAAAATGTTAGATGAGGGCCTGAGTTAACAACTTTTACAAAAACCCTCAATTTCTCCCAGCTTATGCATTTGAATTGGTTGGCAAAAATTGAATTGAGAGAGCCCGGGCCCCTTGTTTGCAATACTATAGTTAATTATTGTTGCACGCGAGTACGGTTGACGATGGTACGCGAAAAATGGTAAAAAACTGAAACTGAAGAAACAATAAGTCTTTTGTCACATTTTATCGTTGGTGGCATTACAATTGGGGGGGAGGGAGGCCGGGCCCCTGCCCCCCTCTCGGGCTTTGCCTATGAACAGACGTGTTCAAGTTTTTCTGTAAATAATTATTTGCTCTACTGGTGGTTCATTATGTGGTACTTGCATTAAAGATTAGCCACGTTTTGCAGGAATGAAGAAAATGAGGCCCACGTAGGACCCTTGAATGAATTCCGACGAATGCAGATACTGAGAAATAATGTCAACAATGAAGTTGAAGCTTCAACTAATACTACAATGACGTCATCTACAACGCTCCTCCCTCCAACTGAGTTTTCTGATGAAATTATGGAAATGGTGGAGCACTCTAGGAGCACACAGGCGGCGATCCAGGACGGTTGCTTCACCAGCGAAAACGAGCTGAAGAGAGCCCACATTTGGATCAACTTCACGGTCATGTTTCTTCTTCCGGTTTTGGTGAGTTTCGCTGCAGTTGTTCATAACTGCTTACAAAACCAACCAGTAGTTCATGGGTTGCCGGTTCTAAACCTGTGAGAGACAGGTTTTTGCATTATTAATAGGATGCTGCACCACCTGAATTGCAATCTGAGATATTCATTTATCAATACAGTTGCCTTGACCAGCAGACAGCAAAAAGACCGTGCGGTCGCCTGTCCATAACACACGGTGGAAGCTTCAACTGTCGTTTTTGATGCTAAAAGTCAATCAGGAAAGCTGAGAACACCAATCATAGGCTTGGATTTAGCCCAGTCGGGAATTGAACCCGCGTCTACCATTTAGTTATAGATACTTTTTCTGCGGTAGACTAGTCTAGTGCAGTCGCCATTAGCGTTCATCAGCACCCAAAAGAGGTATCTTTACATCTCGCAGAAAAACACTCCAGAAAATAATTTGCCAGAAAAACATTTCCAGAACGTTTATTTTCCAGATTTAGCATTTGTCAGAAATCACACTTGCCAAAATAAGCACTAGCCAGATATTACATCTGGCAGAATGAACACTTGTCTGAAATTACATTTCCCTAAAAACTTATTTTCTGGAATTTTGGCGTGCCAGAATTTACATTTGGCCTAAGTTACATTTCACTAAAAACTTATTTTCCAGAACATATATTTGGCCGCAATTACATTTCACTAAAAACTTATTTTCCAGAAATTAGATTTCTTCAAAAATTAATTTCTAAAAACAATTTTTCAAACAGCTGTTTAGTGGTAGAAAATTTTAAAATCGCTTTGATCATTATCGGATTCATCTTCAGATCTTTTGAAGATTTTGGTTGCTTTGAAACATGCTGTTTAAAAATCGATTCAAACGGTTTTCCTCTTGCCCGTGTCAAGAATCAACGCGAGAATCAATTGGAGTTGAAAAATGCGGCTTTTATAGCTTTTCGAGACGTCCAAATTTCCACCTAAAAAAGAAAAAATATATCAAGTGAATAATTTTGGCTGAACGATTGTCAAACTTCGTATGTACGCCAGCTAATGATTAATTATTGTAAAATTTGAAGTGAACAGACGAATTCTTTCTGCCGACACAAAATTGGTTCCTATGTTTTGATAAAAATAGCTGCAAGCGCTTGAGTTACAAGACTTGGGAGTTCGTTTGAAAATTAGTTACAAGACTTGAGAGATCGCCCTCCTTGGCCTCTTCTATTCTACGCGTAACTTAATAATGTTTAAAAATCAACTAAAATAATTTGCTTATATATTTTTGTAATGTAGGTTCTATCAATAATGAAATTTTGGGATGACTATGCATAATTTCATGAATATAAGTTTTCGAGGAAATGTAATTTTGGCCAAATGTAAATACTGGCAAGTGCAAATTCTGGAAAATAAGTTTTTGGGGAAACGTAAATTCTGGCAAGAGTAATTTTTGCCAAATGAGCCTTCGAGGCAATGAAATTTCTGGCAAGCGCATGTTCTGGAAAATGCAGTTTTTGGCAAGTGCAAATTCATAGAAATGTACATTCGAGTTAACGTAGTTTTGGCCAAGTGGTTTTTGGTGAAATTTAATTTCTGGGAGGTGTTTTTCGGAGAGGTGTACAAGATTCCCCAAAAGATGTATTTTTGACGTATATTTTCGAAATCCTGAATAAATGTTCTTTCATAATAACCAATGTTTTCACCCAATTTCCAGTTGTTTTAGCGGAAATCGGGGATTCCCGCCGAAATGGTGTTAAATTTTTTCACTGAGGTAGGGTTGATTTCGATTCTAAAATTCGTATTTCTATTTGAAGTAGACAGTCGATTGAACCAAAAGAGGAAGACAAGTGTAAACTTTTTCTCTGTTTTGCTGTCTTTGTACACTCAAGTTCCAACGCAATAGTATATTGTTTTTCTTGACAATGTAAGTAAAAAATGATCAGGTCTCAAATAGAATAAACCAACTAGGAGGAGAGAAAAGTAACAGCAGCAACAGCTATAACAGTAGCAATAACAGTAAATTAACTTTTGTTTAACCGGATCTCTAACTCAACAAAGGCAAAACTTGTAGAAATAAAGAATGGCCAGCAAGCAAATGCGCCAAGAAAACTAACAATTACCAACCAAAAATGTAGCTGGTGTGGTGAAGTTTAGTCACGTGATTTTAAACTGCACGCAAATTAAAAGCGTAAGACAAAAGTGCAATTTACAGATTTGCAGTAATTCAATAACTTCGCAAAACCGGTTGCTATATGCAAATTATCACTGGAACACTGTCAATATTAAGCGGAGAAGAATGGGGGTTCATCGAAAATCCGTTGCTTTTTCCGTCGAGTTTTAGGTGAAGAGTTTTTTCCGCTTTTGTCGTTTGGTTTTCCCCATAAATTTGTTTTGCCTACTGTAAAGGGGCCACATGTAGGGAGCAATGCTTCCCTGCCCCTCCCCCGGCAATTACGCCAGTGATACTAGTCCTTGCTATTTATCCACTTTTTTATTTGATCATTACACTTCTTCACATTTTCGATTACAAAATAGCAGTTTGTAATCTTTGAAATTTTTTAGTTTATTATATTTTGACGCGTACTCTTTCAAAAATAGGTTTGCTTACTTTTTTACTACAGCAGCACTAAGTTGAAAAAAAAAACTCATTAAAGACAGTTCAAGTCAAAACTGAAACCAAACTGCTTTGTATGCAACAAATGACCGTTATCGACGTCTCAAAAGTGAGAACGATATAAAAGTGGCTGAATTTATAAAATACCTGATGATTGGCAGACACCCCTGATGATCTAAAAGCATGCATACCTGGGTAAATTTACTAGGTGACTTGGTTAAGAAGGGGGGCTTCAATCTAATTTTGGTAATTACGTCACTTGTAGAGCAAATGCACGCTTATGGTAACACGGCTGTGAGACTCAACACGTCATGGATGATACAGATCATAGTTGCAGAAAGCTGTAGCTCCCGATTTGATCTCCTTTTGAGCTAAACTGTAAACATTGGAATTCACAGCTCTCCTGCTTGATGATCAGTAAAGACGTAATGTGGAGCTCCCGTGGACAGGCGAGGAGATGGCACCTGAACATAAAGATCGCAAGATCTTTTTTATCTCTTGACCGAGACAAATTATTGGTAATGATAAAATAAATACAATATATAATTTTTAGTGAAAGTTATAATTGATACTGACCCAGAGTTGTAAGTCGGGCTAGGTTTTTTGGGTCGGGATCGGGTTCGGGCCTAAAGTTGACAAAATTTCGGGCTTAAATCGGGCCTGAAACGTGCTTTTTGTCTTGAATGCGCAAAATATAATCAAAATAACTTGGCAACATTGCTAAATTTTTTGGACCAACTTAACTTTAGTTTTTTTTTTGGCATGATTTGGGCTTCAAATTAGTTTTCGGGTTCGGGCCTGAGCTAGTTGGCCGGTTTACAATTCTGTACTAACCTGATGTTGTATATACTGTCTATGTAAGATTTACTTTCTCGGTAAGATCTTTACTTTTTAAGTTTTTATACTAGTGTACTAAATATTAAAGATCAATTTTTTTTTGTATAAACGTGGCATTTTAATTTGAAAATTGTGTACTACTTTACACAAATATCTTTTGTAACAATTCTTTAGTTATATAAAAGACATTTTGGCAAGCATATAATAAGACTTTGGCAAGCAAATAATACGATATTGTAGATTGGAAGATCAGAAGCTGTGGCCTTTTCTTTGCACCTAACCAGGATTTTGCTATCAGGAGAGGACTTAAGCTAAAAATAAAAACTACAAATGTGTTTATTGAGAGATGTGTGTGAGTGAATTAGTGTAACTCAAACGTATCACAAACGGGGTCTGGGAGCCTAGCCCTCAGCCGCTGGAGGCCATGAGGGTCTGGGAGCGAAATTCCCGTCCGCTGGGCGATTTTTTGTAAAAATTAGCTATTTTAATGTCATTGGATCACATTTCGCCATAGGTGAACAAGTTAATGCAGAACGTTAGCTACGTTAACGGCTAGTTCGTTTACAAACTTCATACCTCCGTTAAAGTTGATTCGTTATTTTCAGCTTTAATTAACGGAAGTTAAAAAAGTCCTTTAATTCGTTAACATTTAGCGTGTAATTTACATTTCTTTTTCTTCACTCATCTGTATAAAACGTAATGACATTGTTGTCTGATTGTAAGGAAAATTTTGTTGCCGTAATGGTTTTTTTGTGTTTTGGAAGTTACATTTTACAGTCTAATCTAATTTCAAGATAAAAAATAGGTTTACATCCAACAACGAACATGAGATTCGAAAATCTTTGGAAATTGCGAACAGCGATAACAATTAATAGACTTATGAAGCTCCAGCTTATTATTTGCCACAAAACAGCGCTCCTTTCGTCGCTTTTTCTTCTACAACACTCGCGCTATAATATGCAACAAGTGTTACCAGTGCAAACTGGTTTCTACAGGTACGATAAATGAATGGCGCGAGAAATTAACGATGAAAACCTTAACGTAGGTTACGAAACTTAACGGAAGTTAGTTCAGTCCGTTAATATAAAAAAAACTTTTTAGCGAATTAGCTAGTTAATGAAAATGTTAGCTTCGTTATTAACGGATTAACGCTTAACGAATTTGTGCCCACCCAAGTATTTCGCTCGTGTTTAGAGCCATTAGAAAGAACTAGATTTTTAACATCCGAAAGCCGATTGAAAAAATTAAATTGTTCAATCCTTCCTTGACTTGCAATTTAAGTTCGAAACACGTTTAAAATCTTGCATTTTGGGGTTAAATTTTGTAAGTGATTTCGCTCAGGTAGGGGAAAGCAAGGTACATTGCTTCGTGCAATATTTTAGCAGTAAATAATAATCCACTCAAAGATTTTTCTTAGAGATTTTTGTTTTGTCATAAAAATAACCAGTTGTAAAAGTACATGCACGACAAGGGGGCCCAGAACCCATCGATTCAAATTCAATTATTTGTTCAATGAGCATTTTCCTATAGCTAATGTTTGTTTGTTTTTTCAAAAGTATATTTTTGCATAGGTATTGGCGAGGTCGAGGTGGATTGTTATTTAAAAATGGTGCAATAGATGGTTACGCTTACTAACACTGTTATACCCCTGGTCGGATTTACATTGTGCAAGGCCTTTGGCACTTTGGGGATTTTCGCAACATCTTTTTGCCAAATATAAGTAAAGACCAAAAAAGTCTTACCATTTGACCGCGGGGACCTAGGCACAGTGCCGTATGGTAAATCCGGCCCTAGTTATTGCATTACGTCCATAAAAGGTTAGATGAGAACCTGAGACAGAAAATTTTAAAGCAAAAACTTTCAACTTCTCTCGAGTTATAAAAAGAAAATGGTTGGGAAAAAATTAAATTGAGGGGGGCCCGTGGTCCCTGATCGTCAATATTGTTCGTAATATGCTAAAAGAAAGCAATGCATGCAAAAACGCTAAAAGACACTGAAACTATAATAGACTTTTTTCTCACATTTTTGTTATAGGTGACATTTCAATTGGGAGGGGACAGCCCCCCTGGCTCCGTCTTTGGCTGTATGTAGTGTACTTTTGCTGCTGATCTTTGATATTTACAGATAGCAAAAACAACTTTTGTCAGTAACATTACCCAGCCTATCTGCCTACCATGAGTAAAGGTGCGTTTAGACTGGACACGAAGCAACGCGAAGCGAAGGTTGGCGACCTTTGCCAACCTTCGCGAGTGGTCGCTTACGTCACTCGCGAAGGTTGCCAACCTTCGCGAGTCTTCGCGAGTGGTTGCTAATCTTCGCGACTGGTCGCTTCATAGGCTATTTTAATAACTTACTTTTAAAATGTATTCAATGAACAGAAAGCGTTGTGTACTTTATTATTCAAGAGCTATTGTAATAATCACAGGTTCTGTTTCGTCATAGAGCGCTGGAATTACCGGTAAAACGAAGATTGAGTTTATATTATATTATCACGCAATAACCGTGAAAAAGAGTCTAGACTAATAGCTCAGGTAACAAAACAATCTTGAGAAAAAAGTTTGTAAAGTATAAGTGAAAAACGAAGTACAGTAGATCGAATTTGGAAATGAACAGACAAGTAATTTCTTCAAAAAGATAGTATTACTTAGCCTATTTAATATCAATGCTTTGTTTAGATCCTTCCACTGAAAACTTGCCATAATCTGTTTTGACGATGACAGTTCTGGCTTTTAACGTAGAAACGCAAAAAGCTGGAAGCAGATGTCAAAAGTTCTCGTTAGGTGTTTAATCAGTTAGCAAATCCTTGAACGCTTTCACCATTCATGTCCCATTATGGTAGTGGTAGATCTCTCTTATAGAGTGTAGTCCAATAGACTAGTCTACAGGTACATGTAAAGCGTAAACTATGTTGTTTTTTGATGTGATTTTTCTTTTTTTTTCAGGCAATCATGTTATGATACCTGTAGTAAGCTTAAACAGTTGTTTGTGTTTGCTATTTAGTGCTGTTTATGAAGACTTCCAATGTTAACGCTATAGTGAATTTGAAAGCTGGAATTGTCATCAGTTATGCAGTGGATTTTTTGCTTATTGTGCAATGGATAGCTGTGTTGATTAGCTGGAGAAAGCAAAAAAACATTGCAGTTTTTGCATGATTTGACACTATCATCGAAGGACAAGAATTTAGCGCAGTGGTACCAGCAGTTGCTTTGAGGAAAAGTCAGCCTCTAAAACTATGTTTGATTATTTATTTGCTAGCGAAGAGCTTAATGATGTTTAGTGCGAAGTTAAATGCTTTTGAGAGCATTTTATTAGTTTGCATTTTCTCGCAGTACCAGTACGTTGCGAAGGTCGCGTTTACCTCAAAGGACTTCGCTCCAAACCACCGTTTGTAAGATACAGACAAATTTATAGCTGTAAGGTCAAGCCCCCTCTTCTTAGCAAGTTCTTGGTTATGTCCCTGATAAAAAAAAACATTTAGATTTTTTTGTGTGAAAATTGTTACTCAAGCATCTGAATAAAAGTTTTATTAGTTCCTTCCATTTTCATGTAAGTGACGCTTCTTTTCCCAGTCCAATAATTATTATTATAAATGCTTTATCAAGTTTTTTGTTTAGTGAAGAATAATGAGAAGGGAACAATATTAATGGACTTGCTTGGCAGGTACTTCTCTACCAATAACAGTAACCTCAGCAAAAAAATAGAACTCACTTTCTAGTGGTTAGATATATACTGGCTTTCTAGTGCTATCTGATTACACTGACTGTAATTGTAATGATTGAACTTCAGACCTAAAATTGTTTACTTTGTCACTTTATTCACCATGTAAAGCAGTTAAAATTTTTAGAGACACTAGACATGCTTTGAAATTCACAAACAACTAAATTCAGGTATTACACAAAGACACAGTAAATGAATATTTAACACACTTAACACTTTTATTTTCATCAATTAGGACTGGAGTGAAAAATCACTACCAGACTACAATATTCCTGATTATAAAACTTCGGGGAGTCCAAAACCATTGCTTCCAGTTCAACTTGATCACTGCCACAAACCTTCAGAAACAAGAAGACTTTTAAGAAGACATTCAGAAGAAAAAATTCCATGTTTGTAGCTATTCAAAAAAGTGATTATACTGATTAGGCCAATCCAAAAGTTCATAAAAATTTTTCGATTTTTTGTATCTATCTAGCTCTTGTATGTAGCTTGAAACCAATTCTAAATACAGTTTTATTCACCAAGTTGGCTTGGCCAAGTAAACAGCTAAAAAACTTTTGCAAATTTTCCAGTATTCAAGCAATTGCTCAATTGTGGTTGCTTTTAAAACAACAAGCTAACAAACCATGGGAAAAAATACTATCAACACACTCAAAACTAGCCTGTTTGTGGGTTGTTTTATATTCTGAAAAACAACAACACCACGTTAGTTTAAGACAAAAAAGCAAAAGCTGCTCAGCCCAAAGAACCACTGGACTGATACAATAGCTTCAGCTATGCTGCACAGAATAAAAAGTTTTGTTTTAAGCTACATGCCGTGGTGCTAGCAGGCGCGTAGCCAGGATTTGGAAAAGGGGGGAGCTATTTTGAAAGAGTGAGAAGTGTGCAAACGATCTTGACTGGAATTTTCATTGATCTAGAAGCAGTTTCAAATGATTTGTCCGAAAATTGAAAGGAAATTTCTCGGAAAGCTCGGAAACTCAAAGCTTTTTTCCGCCCAAAACTAGGTGATCTCCAAAAAAAAAAGGTCTTCACCAAAGTTGAGAGTGATTTTTCGGCCGAATTCCGAAATTTTCCGCCCAAAATCAGGTGATCTCCAAAAAAAAAACAAGGTCTTCACCAAAATTGAGAGGGATTTTTGGTCCAATATCGCAAATTCAGACGTTTGAGGGGGAACTGTTTTCGAATGGAGGGGCTATTTTCCATTTTTCTTAGGAAATCGGCCTCAAAAGCACAAAAAACATGCGATTTTGCATACTTCACAAGTCAATGGGGGGGTTCGAGCCCCCCCCGCCCCCCCTGGCTACGCTACTGGGTGCTAGGCCTACTGCTTTGTTATATTCTTTATAATGAAGCTCTGAGATCCAGCATAGCTATGAAAAATCACTCTAGAATTTACAGCCTCAGCAGTCTAGATCCAAATTAACTTGGCTAGCCTAGGGCTATCCCGAATCTAACTTTGCCAACAGCCTACTCTTTGCACTGATAAATAGACGCTAAACCATACAAACATACTATTTACATGATTTTCTAGCAAACTGCGATCATAAAAATCCGATCAGTGATTTAGTAGGTTATCTTACTACAGTTTGCGAGCAAGCGATGTAGCGCAACTGTTCGCGAAGGTTGCGACCGGTTGCAACCTTTCGCGAGCTGTCGATGACGTCAAATTTTGGTTGCTTCGCGTCGCTTCGCGTTGCTTTGCGTCCAGTCTAAACGCACCTTAAGAAAAGCAGTTTTGCTAACCCGAGCATTTCAGCAAAAATCTCTGGACTGAAAAACTAGCCAGAAAGCAAGATACGTTCGTTTCTTTTACTGGATAATAAATCACGTAAAATTACTTTGGCCACTTGATTGGTTTTTAGGACTTAAGAACTTCTTTTATGAACAGAGTGTATTTGCGAAGCTTTGCTCAAAAAATACACTACCATGAGAGAATGTAGGCCTACATTGTGAAAGACAGACTTAAGACATCTTTAAATTAACAACTTGTGGTAAGTGACTTAGCACATTATAGAAAGTCCAAAACAAGCGATAACTCTGTTTTGCCCAGAATGTAACTAAAGTACTTTTTGTAATCACCTCTTCTGTCATCTTCTCTTTTCGATTGAATCGGCTGTCTACTCCAAATAGAAATACAATTTTTAGAATCGGGGATTCCCCTCCAAAACAACTGAAAATTGGGTGGAAACATTGGCTATTACAAGAAAAACATTTATTCAGGATTTTTTAAAGATACGTAAAATAAATACATGTGTTTGGCGCTCGTAAACGCTGCTGGCAACTGCACTAAACCGTTTGTAGTCGTTTTTCGAGGCTTTCGCTCTGGTGACCAGAAAAATCAAAAACTTTTTTTGAAATTGAAAATTTTCTTAATTTATTGCAATATTTTACGTAAATCCAAGACTTATCCTGCAGAATTTCACTAGAATTAATAACCGCTTTATTAAAACATGTCTCAACTAAAATATGCTTCATAAATATCATTTTGTTGGTCCACAATAAAATTGTGTTAATTCAATTTTCTGCTCGAAGTTTATAAAAGATTTTTATTTCGTTGTTGAGCTGCTTCATCTTTATTGCTCGTTTTTTCTTGAGGGGTGTAGGGGCAGGAGCTCGAGATAAAGCCGCAACACTTTACGGTCTTCCATCACATCCATCATTCGCTTGGGAAAAAAGTCGATTCCATTCAAGATCCTCAATATAATAGTTTCATTTAGTTCTAGGTCGCCCAACTGGTCTTTTCTCGTTTGCTTTGCGAGTAAAGATGTTCGGGAAGCAATTAACATGTTTTATTGTCAATAAAAGGGTACAAAAAAGCAAAAAGCATGCAGTGACGAGGAGAAGCAAATGACCAGAGTTGCCACCATTAGGTCGCACGGTAGCTGTGTCTGCATCTCCCCAAAGGGAAGCTTTCCTGAGACATTCTGCTTACATGGCCAACACATCCAAGCTGAGATCTTTCAAACAGCGAAGCAGGCGGCGGTAATTCGGCAACTTTTACATTTGCAGGTGATGAGCGTCTGCTACGGACTAATTGTTCAGAAATTTCGATACACCGCCATGGAACAGAAGAGCATCAGCCGCAAGAAGTCGCAAAAGAATTCAGCGGACAAAGACAGGCGTCGGGTGACGATCATATGCATCGCGCTGGTGGCCGTCTTCATGGTCTGCTGGTTTCTTTATCTCATGGTGGAGATCGTGAGGTAGTATTCTCACTTTTCTAAAATGGTAAGGGCCAGTAACGTAAAGCTTCCATCTTTTGATGCAAATCACGTGATTAGGTCCATTGCCTCAAAATGGTGCGTTGTCCCAGTTCCTTGCCAAAAGACCGCCCGAATTCATGGGCTAATCGTGTGTCGGTTTTATTCTTTGAATTACCGAACAATTTAGTTGATGATTGAATAATAGCTGCACAGTTTATCCCGTTTTTTTTCGATCCTCTAATCTTTGCTTCTGGCTTTTGAAGTAGATGCAAATTCTAATTCGAGTTCAACAAAAGCACTTATCCCTATTTTACAGTGTTGGCAGACCGGAGACCCCCTCTCTAGTACTTTGTTTTGTGTGATATGTTTTTTTAATTTCAGTTAAAAACTATCAGAATTTTTGAAGGTAATGCGCGGAGTGGAAGTGGTTCAACCTTGAACCTTGTCGCTGCAAGTTCATCTAATTTCAGCGTTTTTGGACTTGATTCCATTGAATTGTCGTCCTTCGGATTTTAACAAATTTTTTATCCGGTAAAACCTGAAACGTATGTCTGGTCTCCCACGAAAAAGAAACAAAAAGTCTCATAAACACTTGAACTAAAAATTGAGGGCCAATTTAAAGCTCAATCATGTCTGAAACTTTATGAAACAGAGAATCTCTTGACCAATCAGCACAAGGCACTTCATGATCACGCTACGCTGACCAGCCAATCAAATCTCACCACGCACAGTTCACAAAGCTCCAGAACAACGCGAAATGCAAATAAACAAAAATCAACGTTTTCCCCCGACTTCATCCGAACCGCGACACGAACAGCACGCAGCGATTAAGAACCACAACAAAGCGAAGAGCACGGCTCCCTTCTCGTTGCCGCCACAAACCAACTCAGACGTAACTTTACAGCATTTTAATGTTTATTTTCAGACTTTCATTTGTTTGTTTGTAGCTATAGCTTTCCCGGAAGTGTTTGTTAACAAAAAATAACAGTTTCGTCTTTGTTACTGCAACAATCCGTGCTATGACGCAAGTCTGACGTCAAAATTTTGGTTTACATCTTGCTCAATGTATTTCTCTATCGAGGTCATTTTTACACAAAAAAAAGCAAAGAAAAATTTACAGTCAACGAGACCCAAATTAAGTTGTGGGTCAAAGTTCGGCAACTTTGTGAATAGAGCTGGATGAATTCCCATCGCAACGTCACAGCTGGATGAACCCCATCTCAACGTCAGTTCCCCAAAACTAATGGGAGTTACTCTGCACAGTTTTAAAAAACAAAATGGTGCACAAACTTACGTATCCCTCACGATAAAAATCCCTTTCTTAGCGACATCATGATCAATCCCTCATTTTGATCGTAGCCGACTCGTGTGTCGCCGACTTTTCATCATCAAGTCCACAATGCAGCGTTGTATATTTCAATATTAAAGGCATCTGGTTCATGAAATGGAAAGAACCGCGAAACTTTTTACGTTTTGGCATCACCCCCAGCCATCTCTCGAGTCAGATCCGTCTTCGGTGACTTGGGTGCTAAAAAATTGATGACCTTGACTGACTATGCGGGCTTCGTCAGTGAACGGCTTGGCGCGGCCAGTGCAGTGAAGACTTTTGAATTCTCCCCGCTTAGCTTCTGCACCATTCCCCAACGCGCGGGGCGGTTCGATAGTACCGCCGTCGACCAAGAATATTAACGTTCGACCTGCAAATCCCTGCCGAGGATCGAAATTATTTTACTAGAAATTCGTATTTTATTAGCGAATCATCTGCAAATGATCGGGAGATGGGGCGTATGTTTGCGGCCGCTGGCATCGAGGCCAGCGCTGCTGTGCTTTGGGGTCGTGTACATAAATGTGGGCTGCAATACAAGTGAAGACTTATTTGCTTTATACTCAATTTCAGTGAAAAAATTGCAGTCCCAACAAAGTTTGACACAAAGATCATGTGGTTTGGTTAAATTCATTCACCAGGCCGGTGGGCCGCTCCAATTTGCCTTTGAACTTCATTGAATTATATTTTCTTCAGGTAGACGGATGCGAGATTCTCGAAAACGCCGGCATTGTGATGATCTACATCAACTCCGCTTTGAATCCGTACTTGTACAGCTTCCTCGGAACCGGATTCGTTAGGAAGTGGCAGTAAGTTTTCAGGAGCGACACAATCTGCAGAATTTTTATTTGCAATCTGGCGGCATCAACTGGCCCAGGAATTGAACTCCGCATTTCACTCCCCATTGGCGAGTGCGGAAACGCCTCCACCAACCGCTGGCCGCTTTCTTTGCTTCTAACCGGAGGTTTTTCCTTCGCAGCATCTCACAAATCCATTTTTAGGGGGGTGAAAGCAAGCTCGCTGGGCAAACGGGTCGCAGCCATGACTAGGACCGCTGGAGTGTCGATGGGGTACCAGCACAGGCCCTCGAATGTGAATGGACAGCAGGTTCAGCTCGAATTGGACGTGAAGAAATCGGATGATCTGAACCGAACAATTGGCACGATGGAGACCAGAACCGAGAAGAACTCATTTTAAAGGTTTTCTCTACGTAAAGGCAATGAAACATCAGTTAGACAATTCAATGCTGGCAAAACGTTTGCGTGTATCTTTTTTTCTTTTTTCATTTTGCTGTAATAATGTGGGAGGTGGCCGGCGGTGTCAATTGCCGCTTCAATGCCATTTAAAAACACAGAAGACGTGACGTCATAATGATAATCGGCCACAAATCGAGATAACAATAATGACAGATGAGAGCTTCTGTACGCGCCACAATCTTTCGACGCAGGCGTTACATATTCATATATTTTACCGCCAGCGCATCATTTTGCTTGGCATCTGACTTGCAACGAACGTGCAAACAAGCGCTGTTATTGGCGGCCGAGCTTTTATTTGTGACGTAACCATTTTCTTTTCTTGAACGATATGAGAGCTACGTCGTCTCGTAAAATAGTAGCATGTTCGAAGGGAAGCCCGAGGCTTTTGCTTCCAACGCCCCCTTCCCCTAACATTACCCTGGTTATGAGCATGGATTCTAAATTGTTCCATAGATTTTTTGCCTACCTAGGACAGACTCAGTTTATGCCGTGATACATTCGCTATATTTTGCTTTCTCATAAACTGACCGGAAACGCAATAATAATGTGTTGCGCACAATTTGTTTTTAAAGCTTGTTGTTTTACTGTATATAGCACCAACATTTACACGACAAACCGCATTTTTAAAACGTTACCAGCTTTCAATGAATAACATTTGGTGTACATGCTGTAAAATATTGCCCCTTTTTTCTTTTGTTTTTGCCCTTTTTCTTGTTTGAGCCAGTTGATTTTTGCACGTTTATCGTTTGTGTTTTGATGGTGTCTGTAAAGGCGTCGTTTACTGCTGCCAGTCGCTAGGTTTTGTTGAGTTAGGTCAGTGCATGGAGGGTTTCGCATAATTTAACAGTATAATTTATTGCAATATCTTGACGTCCTTCATGGTCGACTCCTGGGAAGCCATGTCAACTTCCACTATAATTTATATTACTGCAGTGTGTAATTTCCGCCGTTGCTAAGATGTGCTAAGTTTGAGCAAGAACTTGGTTGATAGTTTGTAGTTTGCTCTTTTTGGATTACCAATCTTTGATGTCACGCTCACTAAACGGTCTGTAGCCTGCTTGTTGTGTTATTTTGTTATAATGCTGTTGCTAATTAATACCGAAACTACTGCACGGCAACTGAACTGACACTTAACTGAACACTAAACTGAACAGGGAAGCCCAACACAGAGTCGAGGTTAGCGATAAAACAAAAGAAAGTAATCAAACGCGTTTCTAACCTGATTCAACACGCTCTTGTCACTTGGTACGTGACACATGCCGCACAGCAGAATGTTGGCAGCAGCTCAAAACTATTTCTGTTGCGAATTTTTTTATAATCTTAATGGAACCATTGATTGAGTTTGTTGGTCTTCGTTAGTTTGTAAAAATATATTTTCTTTTCGCCACCGCTGCGACATTTCTTGGAAAGGAGCTATGTTGCCAGGCGCAATAATTTCCTTTAGCAAAATTGTAGTTATTACGCCCGAAAACGCCTCATCCTTTCTAACCAAAAATCCTGGCTGCATTTATGTTGCTGAAAATATAGTGCTTCAAATGTGTAATAAGTTTTTTATTCATTTAAGCTAAGATTTGCTCAGTTTTATTGGCTCGTAATTCCTGACGATCGCTAATCATCGAGCAAGAAGCATTTCAAATTTGTTCAAAGGATCCTTCAAAAATATTTTCAGAGAAAAACTGAACAAAATGACGTCATGATATGTTGTGATAATGACATAGTCACTTTGATCAAAGCAATTTGTCACCTGACTCAATTTATAACTATAAAACCAACTTATGAGCAAATTTGAAACCCCCAAAACTATTTTTTAATCAAAGCAAATCAATGATGAACTCATTTGTTTCGGTCTTAGTCCTGAACTTTGGTGGTCTCGGGCTCGAAGCCAAGATCTCGAAAAATGCCGTCTCGGTCTTGGTCTTGGAAAAATTTTCGACATTGTTCTTGGTTTCGGACGAATCGATCTCGACTACTGCCATGGTATTTAAACCTACCGTGAGAGGTTAGTTTAGTCTTAGCCAGTGTCGATCGCTTTTGAATGCCGCAAGAAGTGAGAATTGAAGTTAAACAAGGACTAAAGGCAAAATCAATGGGGTATCTAAAGGTAAGACAATCACATTAGACTAGATTGTAGTAGTAGTAGTAGTAGTATTTATTTATTTCTGGCAATTCTTGGAACATAAAAAAGTAGCTGTTTCAAATAACAATTCACCAGAGAAAGAAACAGCAGCAAAACCAAGTACGTTATACATGCAAGAAAATAAAAATATGTATACTCAATAATAATGCGTAAAAGCATGGTCGCTGCACCTTCAACAATAAAAACTTAGGGTCGATTTTACTTCAACATAATGGGAACAAAAAATCAAAGTTGATGCATAATTGCCACAATGAAGGATTAGAATCCTGTCAGTGTCTCATTTATAAGCTAAATACTTTTTCATGATGTCGTTGATAAAAGAAGGTGGTAAAAAGAAACATGCCAAAAATTAGAACGCAATGTGTCCAATTTGTTTTAAGTTGATTCAACTTTCGAGTATAAAACCAGAGCGTTTTGAAATTTGGTGAGTTGAAATTGATTGGTGAAATTTAGTGGATTGCAATGTTATGGCTATAAAGTTTAAAGGTTTAGATGATGACTTTTGGCCCTGACGCGACGAGGGCTGTCAGGTCACCACAGAGATTAGTCTACCAAGGGCTCCTGCTTTGGCTGGACTCTGGGAAATGGCCCTGACGCGACTGCGCCTGTCAGGTCACCACAAAAGCGGTCGTTGCCTCTGGCGGGAATTCCGAGGTAGTGGGCGGCAACTGCTGTACAACAGCAGAAACCAATCAGTATGGCTCTAAACAGGGAAAATGGAGATTGAAATGACCTCTGCTCCTTGCTGCAAACTGTTGTAGTTTCTGACTTGTCTTTATTAAAAGTCACACCAAACAAGCGAAAGCTGAGATGCTACCTCTCGCCCATGGATAACTGAGTAAAACCATACCAATAAAAGCCTGAGATTGCTCTCGGCTTGAACAAACTTCAGGTCTGAGCTCTGAATTTAGAATGAACCAAAAAGATTCCGACGGGAGTATATAAATAGATGGAGTTATATCATTGGTTAGAGGCGGTTGCAAATCACACATCAAAGAATTATTCGTCACACTAATTTGGGGGAGAAACCGTTCAGACAGTAAACATTATTCGCGCTGGCGATTTCCTTACTGTCTTAAGCGGTGTGTTAGGTATCAACATGTTTCTAAGAGAATTTGCGACACATTAAACAAGTTTTGACATTTCAAAGGAAAATAGTTTGCTTTTAAATACGTCCTTGGTTGACCCAGGAAAATTGCGATAAAAAAATGCCAAAAGCTGGAAAATATAACTCGTTGCTCACAAAATATAACAATTGGCAGTAAATTTATAAAGATATTAGTGGCGTTTGGACCAACATTAAAGCGCAGTTGCGCAGAATGCAGATAGAGATGCTAGGTGCAGAATGCAGATCGAGGTGTTGGATGTAGAAAATAACCCCAACTCTAAAAAAATAATAGTAATAATAAAAAAATATAATAAAACAATTACACAGCAGCAAAAGTTTTTGCACTAAGTTTAAGGCAACATTAACCACAACATTTTTCATTTTAATCAACTTGATTTCAAATTGTTTTGAAATTTTTTGTAATTTTTTAATTTTTTTATGTCTGAGAGAACCCTATTCCAGATTAATGGGCCTTTATATTTAATAAATTGCTTTGTGATATTGATTCTGCAATAACGTGGGCAATGATTAGAATGGTTTCTTTTTTGACGGAGTGGAGTTGTATTTATTGCAATATTTGTGCAGCTTTGGTCTAAAAAATTGCAGAACGCAGAAGTTTTCATTTTCATATTTTTGCATAACGCAGGCTATTTCTAAGTTACGTGGCTAATTGTTCAATCGTCAGATGCTCATTAGATTTTATTGCATCACTTACAGGTGCACGATAATTTAAGTAATAGATAACTTTAACAAATTTATTAGCAGTGCGCTGTAAACTCAGCAATGCAGTTTTATTTCCGTTGCACCATGTGCAAACGCAATGAGAAAGATGCGACTGTATCATACAATAATATAATATTTTTAATATTTTAGAATTTGGAAAATGAGATCCTTGTTTAACTGCTCCCAGAGCAGTCGAGTTAGTCTCGAGACACTATTTTCAAAGTCTCGGTCTCGAAGGTGTAAAGTCTCGGTCTCGGCATCTCGAAGTCTCGGAAAATGGGCAAGTCTCGGCCATATTTCCAATCCGAGCGTAAAAACCCACAATAATTTAAAGTTTTTAACTGAAAAAAAAAAACAAACAAAAAAAACAAATCCCTTCCTGTTTAAACCAAGGGTTCTTAAAGTTATACCTTAATAGCCCATGGGGATTGAATATATCGAAAAAAAATTTTTTGCAGAGTTAATGTATTGTAAAACCCTAAACAGTAGCGTAGCCAGGGGGGGGGCGGTGGGGTTACAGCCTACAGCCCCCTTCATTGGCCTGTCAACCAAAACGCAGAAAAAAAAAATACCACATTTTTAGTGCTACTGAAACTGTTTTTTTTTGCGCTGGAATGAACTAAAAAGTGATTTAAAGCAACTTTTGAAACATATATTCATGGGCGGGGCTAATTTGTAAAAAATTAATTCACGAATCAATAAAAACTTTTAAAAATGCCCAAAACTAAACAATGAAATTTGATCGTTAGTTAAAAAATGCCAAACATAGGTTTTATCAACAATTATATTAGAAACTCAGAAATAAGGAGGGGGGGCTGTTTAGTGTTAGTTAATTACCAATCACTTCTCTCAAATATCTTTCCATTAGCCCCCTCCCCCCAATTATTTTTCTTTATAAATATAGACGAAATAGACTATTCGGTGTGAGTTTTATTGAATAGTAGGATTTTATGATTTACCAGCATGTAAACAAGAGAACTACAGAGTTATCATTAGCCACCTCCCAAACAGCCCATTAATGCAACCAGTTGAATCATGTTGCTCTGCCAATTTCTATGCCACGTTTTAAAAGCATTATTTTTTACTAAAATAGCCCTAAAATTAAGTTATTTTTGCGAAAAAATGCAAAGTTTTCGAGCGCTGGGTGCTCCGCCCCCAGACCCCCAGAATAGCCCCCTCCCATTGCGAATTTCTGGCTACGCGCCTGACCCTAAAAGGGGGTACTTTGATTCACAATAATCTGAGATATAAAACATTTCGCTTCCACTGGTTTAGACAAATGTTATTATCAATAAATTTTGTATTTTTTATTCTTATACTAGTGGTACAAATGCAAGTTTTCTGCGTTTTGATTAGACGGCTGCTGCTTTGCTTGTGCCGGTTTTACTCTTTGGCTTGTTCTGTGTCCGGAAGAATACCGAAGTTATCTCCATGACTCAGTGAAAAAGGAATCAAGCAGTGAGATAGGCTGCGCCGAGTGCATTCGCATTCTACACACGAAGTTATACAAAATATTTCGCATTCTAAACAAGAAGACCTTAAAAGCGGTTTGACGTTTGAATTTTGCTATAGTTGCTTTCAAAATCCCTTTTCATCATAAACAAATCAAATCGAAATTTTCAAATCAACAAACATATATTGAACTTGGAGAAATGATAGGAAGTAAGCTTGCGCTCTTCAAAGAATTAAGCTTTTCTAAACAAAATTCACCATTCTCTGGACGAACCATCAGGACAACATTTGTGCGAAAAGACCAAAGTAATGGTACACCTATTGTATCACACCTAGGGGCGATAAAGGTGTGGGTTATAACAATTAATGTGACAACGTTTGTCTTGTGAATATTACAGCGGAACAGTTAAGACTGAAATATTATTCTAAGTTCCACATAAATATTCTTACTTCCATTTTGCAACTTGCACATTTAGTTAACAAAATTTTTTGATGATCATGATAGTATTAATCCTTAAAAACCATCAGCGACGCTAAAAAGCTTTCTAATTAAAAACAAACGTATATCTTTTAAGTCGTATAACTTTTTTAATTAGCTTGTTCCTAATATAATAGCGAAATGCCTAGAAATCTATATTGCAATGTGTTGGGAAATTCACCGAATGTTCAAAATTTAGTGTCAAAAATATTCGCAAAATATTGCAAACAATTGGTTTCAAAACTCTCGAGTCTCGTCTCGGTCTCGGAACGTTCAAGTCTCGGCCTCGTCTCGAGTTTTTGCTCAAAGTCTCGGTCTCGCAACGTCAATGTCTCGTCTCGGTCTTGAAGATTTGGGCCGAGACTCCGGCTCTGACTACTCCATAGCTAATACGAAGTTTCCGCGACAGATAATCCATATGGGGTTTCCAACTGAGATGCTCAAGTACAATTAACCAAAATCTTATTGTAGTCACTTTTTCCATAGAATTATTTCGCAGCATAAGTTTAAAATCAGGAAAAGGACTTTTACTTTTAGAAGTTCGAAATATCATATGCTTAGTTTTTTTGATACTCAGAAATAATCTATGAGCAATCAACCAGCTATTAATTTTTTCTAGTTCATTATTTGCATTGTTATAAAGTGTTTTATAGCAGTAGTCACTCAAAAAAATACTGGTATCATCGGCAAACATTAAAGATATGCTTACAGATAAAGCATTTAAAACATCGTTAACGTATATTTAAAAAAATAACGGACCAAGAATAAAGGCTTGAGGAACACCAAAATCATTGGTTATGCCGGCAGAAAGTTGATAGTCGATTTCAACCTGCTTAGCTCTTTGTGTAAGATAGTTACAAAACCACGGCCCACATGACAGAACGTGTTAGCGAGCTCGTAAAGGCCATTCTCGCTCGTTAAAAGGGTCTAACAAATAAAAAATAATTCGTAGGCAGCTGCCATTTCCGAACCGTCTCGCCGAACATGCGTTTGCGTGATGTTCGCAACCTGCTTTAGTACGTAATCAATATCTCATTGTGACATCAGATGCCTTTGTATTTCGAAATAATGCGTTCAAGCGTACTGTATGTACTGCATTGTTATAGAAAAAGATATTATAGGCCATGCGCTATTATTCTAAGCTTGCAAACTCCTCGACTGATAATAATTAGTTAATAAACGACAAAATTTAATTACAGTATATTTTTGAATCAATGTCAAAAGAGAACAACTTTTTCGATACTACAATTTTTAAATAATGTAAAGTGCCCCTGAGGTTGTTGGTGGGTAAACTTACATGGTAACAATAATGAGAAGTTAATGAAGTTAATGAGAAGATAAGTGATTCAGGGGTTCCCAACCTGTGGTAGGCGTACCACTGGTGGTACGCGGAAGCTTTTCAAGTGGCACACGACATGTTTTCACATAGGTGCATAAAATATTTGTTTTCTCAGAATTACCTCACAAATTTTTTTTTCTCAACTGTAATATATTACATGTAAATACTGTAATAAGTAAGCAACATATGTGAGTAACAAAAATTGCCATTAGCGTGGCATTGAATTGAATTTCTTGATATCGAATTGAATTTTTATGTTTGCTTCAGATTTGATGCAGACTATATCAAACCAAATCTTTCATTATACTTACTGTATTACGCTGAAGCGTGTAACGAGTTGGCGGGGCCCATCTCCGCGACATTGCGCCTATGGGCCACTCAGCTCCTTTTGAAGAAACGTCGCAACGATGGCGAGTCGTTGGCATAACTGTGTCCAATTTGACCGGCGCGAGATTAGAACCTCGGACCTCCCGTTCCAGAGACGAACGCGTTACCGCTCGACCAATTGGGTACGTAGCAGATATGTTTTCTAATACAAAACTTTAGAAAACTTTCTATTGTAGATTTGACTTTGTGACGCAATAGTGATATTTTGCAATTTGCAGAGTGATCTTGTGATAGTCTTTGTTTTGGGTTTCGTTGAGTATAAGCCGTCCGCTTTCTTTCGGAAACTCTGCGACCCATGTATGAGCGCGTGCTTTCTTTCCTCTCATGCATGCATTCACTAGGGTTAGGAATTTGAGGAATAGCTTGGGATAGAATTAAGAACAATGTACCGAGAAAATTAATAATAAGCTATAGACAGTATCCAGAGGATTTGCGTATAAATAGCGCTTCTGTGGTTAAAAATTATTCTACATTTTGTCGGTCTAGTTTCCACAGAGAACTGTTTATTTCGTTATTATTGTTAGAAGCACTTAGAGTGGTACTGAGTTATGCTAAGATTAATTGGGACTAAGATTCCCGTCAATAGTTGAATAAATATATTGGGAGTTAAGGGAGATTATTTGTGTTTCTGATATAAGCGCAGAGATCCTATTCATCTCCCCGAAAAACACCTTTCAGAAATTACATTTCGCTGAAAAATACTTGACCAAAACTCCATTATCCCGAATGTACATTTCCCTGAACGTGCACTTTCCAAAAATTACTTTTGCCTGAACGTGCATTTGCCAGAAAGTACATTTTCCTGAATATGCACTTGCCACAAATTACATCAGCCTGAATGCTCATTTGGCCGAATGTACATTTCCGTGAAAACTTATTTGCCAGAATTCACATCTGCCAGAATTTACATTATTTGGCCGAATGTACATTTCCCTGAAAACCTATTTTTTAGAATTGATACTTTCCAGAAGGTACATTTGGCCGAATGTACATTTCCACGAAAACCTATTTGCCAAAATTTCCACTTGCCAAAATGTACATTTGGCCGAAATTACATTTCCTCGAAAACTTATTTGCCAGAATTCACACTTGCCAGAATTTACGTTTGGTCTAAATCACATTTCCCCAAAATTTTATTTTTCAGAAATTACATTTCTTCGAAAATTCGTTTTCTAGAAACTATTTTTCATTCGAAAAATTATACTTCGTTTGGGTTATTTATTTCTAATAAACAGAACAAACTTTTAGTTGAAATTAAGAAACGTTGCGATAATAGGTAGGTTACCTGGCTTATTATAGTCAATCTGCCATTATAAGTTGGGCTTAGAACGTAGTGAAAACTGACAATTAAAGATCGATGCAAGCATGTTCACTGAGGCAAAGCAAGTCTCTTTTAAACCAGGTTATATTTTTTGAGAAGATCCAATAAATTTTGAGTTGAGGCTGGCTGTTCTTAATTTTTTGCCAATTTTCAGCTTCATTTGTTTTTAGTATTAGTTCTTGAATTCTAGAACTTTGATTCTCAGTGTTCTCTCATCGATAATTATGTTTTCTTAAATTCTAAGAACGTTCATATCAATTTTAACAACCATGTTTTTAACAGAGGTGAGACGAGGACACAAGGCTCGAGGCCAAAGTCAAGGACACAAAAAAAATCCGAGGCCAAGGCCAAGGTCAGGAATGCTCGAGGCTAAGGCCAAAGACCAAGGACACAAATGCAAGTGTTTTCCCAAGAAAAAAGGTCTTAAAAAATTTTTTTCGGTCAATCTCCAAAAAAACGGTCTAAAAAAACAATTTTCAGCCGATGTACAAAATTTTAACCATTCAAAAAATAGTACTGTCCTCGAGCCGAGGACAGGACAATTTTCTAGGACTTGAGGCTACGAGACCAAGGCCAAGGACTTGAAAATGGGTCCTCGAGGACGTTCTCGAGGACTCCACCTCTGATTTTTAAGGCTGCTATGGTGTTTAATTCCGAACTCTCTGCTAGCTTGAGCAAAAACTTTTTTGCTGCTTTTGCAGCATCATAAAATGGCAAAAGCGAAGAAGTATTGAGTGTTTTTTGACTTGATAACATCCAAATGTTTATGAGTCCCCGTGTAGTGTGAAGCAGCACTCTATAATTTCAGAACTGTTGCAATATTTTGCATGCAAATATTGGAAAATCACTAAAATTTCATCGTTTTGAATTAGTACAGAATTTACTGTGGTTGCTTTCAAGATTTGAAATTTATTTTTTTTCGTACCCAACCTTTTTGTTCCTGCTGGAGGCTGGCAATGTTTTTAAACTTTGAGCAAAAATGAGCGCCGGGTTTTTATCAAACATTATTGTTATAAAAAAAGAAAATAGTGTAATTCGTCTTGTTTTCGCGACAAAAACTGAAACTGTCGTTGCAGTACAAAGAGGCCAAAATATACATCGAATGCAAAGCCAGCAAAACAGCACTTGTTGCATTCCTCTACAAAAGACACGCAAAAAAGCCGCAATAACTTATTTTCCCACCACCAGCGTTATAGAGTTTTCAGTTCAAATCTACTCCTACGGAAAGCTCATTACGATGTCAATCTCCACCATACACATTTTACATAATTTAGAATATTTCATTTGCCGTTTATGCGAAGGTAATAAGAAGATGTCATTCCTTTACGTGACGTCACAATCAAAACAAATGGGCCTTGTTCTGGCAAAAACAGACCGCATAATGCAATGTAATGAACAACGTAAAATGAATGATCTTGTCGAGATTGTTTTTGCGGAGGAAGCTGGACTGCGACTGTGTAGGTTGAAAATTCAAATTTCCTGCTGTTAAGAATTCTCTGCTGTGTACTTTTGGCAAGAGAATTTTGAGTTAGTATTTGTTTGCAACCAGTCTCCTGCCAATATTTCAAATTCAACAATTTCACCAATTTACTCATTAGTGTCAGTGAAACATTAATTTTTGCTTTAAATAAGTTTTCCCTCAAGGCTCGTCATGTACCTCAAATCAAAATGGCAGTTCGGTACGGTATTTTTTAATTCTGAAAATTTGTTGATACGAGTATTTCATTATGTTATTGTTTAATTAATGCGAGAAAACACTCACCCAACCAGGGCATGCATGGTATAGAATAAAATGAAAGACAATTTTTCGATGTTCCATACTGGCAATTTTCTTCCATTCCACACTAAATTTCTTTTCCATATTCCATTCAATACTTTCATATACCAAAGTAAGTTTAGACCGCAAGATATGCGTAATTTGTATCGTACTTTTGCAACGTTAAGCGTACCCTTGCAAGTAGTCGCTCGCGAAGGTAAGCAGTATGGTATGATGCATCTCATCCCGTATTTTAAAGCACTATCGCAATGATCTACCATAAAATTTCACTCAGCATGAAAATATCAACCACTTAATCAACCGACAATAGGTTGACCGGTATCGGTATGCCCTGAGTGCAATGACTGCAAGTTTGTAATCACACCAGTTGTGAAATTTGGCATAGTCAAACTGCCAAAAACATTTTACAAAAATAAAGAAAAAAAGTTTAAACGCAAAAAAATAACAACAAAAAATTAAAAAAGCATTCAGGTAGAAAAACTTTTTGCTCGATTTTTTCTCAAAAAACTTTGACGGAACTGAAGACTATAACTTCACCAAATTTGAGCTTTCTACGATCTTCCATTCCTGAGATACAGAGTTGCCAATTAAAAACAAAATCTCAAAAAGTTACTGCATGTTCGTGATTCTCAATAAAGGTTCCGCGGCAGAGTTAATGTAAAACAAAGTTAAGGTCTAGAACTGTAAAATTATGCTTTTCAATAAATGTAAGCCAGTTTTTCCAAACTTAATGTTCTTTCACAATTCTAACAAAATGGCGACACTCAAGTTAGAGGAAAACGGCTAATTTTGAACAGTAGTATCTTGAAAACAGAAGATGTAGAAACTTCAAATTCGTTGAGATTGCAATATAGGCTGACCCCAACATTTTGGTCAAGAGTAAAAAACTTAACTTAAATGCCATTTCAAGCTCAATCGAGAATACTGTAGAAAAGTAAATAATACAAATCTTTGTTACGATGGATGAAAAAGTTTTGCAACTTGGCAAATTCGGTGCCGTCGCTACGGAAGGCCTTGCCCCCCATTTCGATTTTCCAAAAATAATTTTTTAGAACACCATAGAACGATAAGAAAACCGACAATGATGCATAAAGGAATAATAACATTCAATCTTACCCACTTAACTAAAGTTACTTATAATTAAAAAAATACTAGCAGTATATCAAAGTTTTTAAATACCAAAAGTTTAGTGGTTCAAGTTTCAAGCGCGAAATATAATATCCAAAATTTCCTTCTGAACCTAATAGATCATTAAGTAATTAGGTTAGCCATATCAATTTCAAAACCATGAAAATTTGCATCGTATTCAATTCAAAGTAGTCTACGCCCGAAACCAATTTTTCTCAAACTATGGGTCGGGATGTACAACAGGCCACTAAGCGTTTACGAATATAGTGGTGCAGCTGCGAGAGCAAAGGAGGCTTCAGCTCCCCCTCCCCCTCCCCGTAGCCAAGTCACTTAAAAAATTAGCCCTAAAATGCAAGCACTTAAACGTGTTTTTGAATTAACGTGTAAGTACGGTATTGGCTGGGCAATTTACATTTTCTACTGGCTTCTAAGTCATAGCAATTTATTCCTTTCAAATAACTTCAAACTCTGGCGAAATGCGATCCAAACGACGTTGAAATAGTTATTTCTTTTTCGAAAATCAAAGAATCGCCCAGCACTAGGGGCTTCGCCCCCAGACCCCCATCTATATTAGATGATTGAGTTGCACCACTTTGCCCAGCTCGCCACGCAATCGCGACATTTTTCAAACAAAAAAATTTCAACTTCCAAGCCCCCTACTTTAGAAAAATTTTGGTTACAAGCCTGTTTATTGGTGCGTAGGAGAGTAAAATTGTAGACCAACAAAATCGCTTATTTCGTTTCATAACCCTATTTGTACCGGGAGGGCAAATTTGGCCCCCCTTTTAGTTATTTTAATATAGCTCCTGTACTAAACAAATTTTTGCTTTGATGCACCCTGACTTTGAATCAAATTTAATAAGAAACATTTTCAGAAACTTTGGGGTCAGCCGGACAACCGGGAGTGACGTCATATTGCCTTTGTTAGAGGCACCCAAGGAGTTTTATGCAATTTTGAGCACAATGCAGGCTAATCAGACCTCGTATTCTATTCATTGTACTGCGTATTCTTTATCAATGCTAATCTTTAGCTGGAATGAGTTATTTTATTTAGTGATAAATGCATTGCATCATCATTATGTCATTGATGACGTCATAATTTTAAAATATTGTTTTTTCTACTGTTTCTTGAAATAAATTGCGCTTGCATAAAAAAATATTTATTTTCATCAGCTGTTAAATGATATAATGAAAATAATACCGCAATATTGTAAAATTTTGTGAATTATGCAATATCTCAATCACAAAAAATTACAAATAATAATAAGTACAAAATATTAAAGATGGCATCATCATGCATGATGACGTCATCATGTACGTGACGTCATCATCTGATGTGGCTTTATCAGAGATGCCTTTGAAATAACAAAAGTTCCTGTTGAAAATAATATTTCGCAATATTTAGACAAATTTGCCTGCTGTTATAAGGATTTACTGGTTTTGATGACGTCATCATTGTTTGCGTGACGTCACAACCTCAAAATTTTTATTTTTAAAAATTTAACAAAAAATAGCTTCAACATGCAAAAAATCTTACTTCTATCACTTACCAAACAGTTTTTTGATAAGGTGGCAAGTTTGCCCCCCTCCGGTACAAATAGGGTGTAAAAATAGCCCGGTAGAAA
Organism: Trididemnum nubilum; assembly: GCA_963965965.1. Classification (NCBI taxonomy): domain Eukaryota; kingdom Metazoa; phylum Chordata; class Ascidiacea; order Aplousobranchia; family Didemnidae; genus Trididemnum; species Trididemnum nubilum. Next base: position 62,982 of record CAWYPQ010000528.1, on the reverse strand, counting down.
TAGGGTAAAAAGACCAGCTGTTTTTGTTTTTTTATAACACACTCAAAGGTTTTTTAGATCGCAGTCACTGCTGCAGATGAATTTTTCAAGTGATTTTGGGTCGGAAACGAAAGGAGCTAAGAAACGCCACCGGACTTGCATGTCTCTTTTTTAGACATGACAACAAAATTTTGAAATTGCGCATAATTTGCAGCTGTGCAAGATCAGTTTCAATGAGAAAAAGTTCAGTCTATTTTAATGCCCCCCTCACTTCATTTGCTTTGACGACGGCACTAAGCAAATTGTCATTTTCAAAACAAAGATTAAGTCTGTCAGCATCAATGTAGCTGCAAATTGCAATGACCATATTCCATAATTTAACGATGAAATGCCTACACTGTTTGCGCAATGTTCATGACCGAATTACTCTATCAATTTGGAGACAGATGATTAGCTGCTGAACACTTTTTCAAATTTTTAGTAATCACTATCCGTATATACTTTTCTGTAAACGCCATGAGCGAAATCTAGTATGGAATTGGTATGGAAGTACGGAAGATTGCCTTCCATTCCATTCTTGAAATTTTCCATTCTATTTCTTTCCGGCATCTTCCATATTCCATCCATACCATGCCCTGCACCTAACGAGCTCCATAAAAGCAAGGCTGTAGGCCAAGGGTGCGCGACCTTTCACTATACTACCGGCGACGAAACATCCTACAAATGCACTAACGACCGCCACTAATTAATTAAGGTCATTTTTTTACGAATTCAATTTTGAAGTTTGGAAAATTTATTCAATCATAAATCACAAAAAAGCTAAATCCAAAAAAAAACGTAAAAATATATACTAAAAAATGATAGGTCGAAATGAAATATGCTAGATTTTACTTTCGAGAAAGAGTTGGTCGATCGGTAACGCGTTCGTCTCTGGAGCGGTAAGGCTGAGGTTCAAATCTCGGGCAGGTCAAATCGGACACAGTGTTGCCAATTGCTTGCCACCGCTGCAACATTTCTTCGAAAAGAGCTGTGTGGCCCACAGGGACAATGACGCGGAGATGGGTCCCGCAAACTCGTTGCACGTTTCAGCGTAATACAGCGAGAATACTAAAAGATTTGATTTGAATGAACGCCAAAAAAACTGCTAAATTAATTTTATTGCTGTTAATTTGATACCCGAAGCCAGACAAGAAAAGGTTCAACTAAGTATTGCACTGGTTGCTGACCAGCTAAAAGTAAGCGCTGCCAAAAATCTGAAATCGGGGGGTCTGAAACTAGGGTTTATGAGCAGAGCCTTCAGTGCTCGAAAATTTGTATTGTTTTTGGTAAAAATAACTTACTTCTAGGCTTATTTTGACAAAAATTAGTCCTATTAAAATGTGGCATAGAAATTAGCAGTGCAAAAACATAATTATACTAGTAGCATATATAGGCTATGTGGGAGGTAGCTATTGCTAGAATTTCAGTTCTCGTATTTACAAGCTGGTAAATCATAAAATCTTACACCGGTAGTTCAATAAAAACTCTCAAGGTGTAACCTATTTCGTCTATATTTTATAGAGAAAGATAGAATGACTTAGAGGGCTTATAGAAGGAAGTTTGGGAGAAGTAATTGAAAATTAATAGTACCGAATAGCCTCCCTTCCCATATTCGTGCGCTTAAATATTTTTTGATGAAACCTATGTTAAGCATTTTTCAATAAGCGGTCAAATTTGAATACAATATTTTGGGCCATTTTTCAATCTTTTTTTTTGGTTTAAGAGTTTTATCTTTGGCAAATTAGCCTCCTCCCCCTAAGTAAACGTTTCAAAATATGCTTTGAATCATTTTTAAGTCTATTTCCGTGCAAAAGACAGTCTCAGAAGTGTTGAAAACATGGTATTTTCCTTTTTCTGCATTTTGGTCGTCAGGCCGATAGGCAGGCTTGTCCATGGGACATTTTTTTCTGTCCCATCCCATCCCATCCCATAGCAATTCATGCCTGTCCCATCCCATCACATCTCATGGGATTCCCATCAAAATACAATTCAATAAAAGTTATTAAATTTATGAAAATTTAAGTCTAATGTGTACTAGATAGGACTACATGTACAAAGAGAGATACAAAACGGCAAAATTTATTGACTTTGTTAACTTTAAGGTAGGACACCCCTGCAAAAACATGAAATTTTTAAAAATTATCAATAATTCGCTGTAGCGATTTTTTGTGGGTTTGTTCTTACTAGAACAGTTCTGGTTAGGTTTTAGGTGGAAGTTGAGCTCCTTTGTGGGAGTAAAAGAGATTTAGAAGATGGTACCCACTTAGCAACGCCCATAGCAACGTAGTGCTGCAGTAGTTAGTGCTGTTCAACCTGCTAATTAGATAGAAGTTGAGTGTATTTTTAGTCTTTAGCCTAATATCTGTTCTTTGTAGAGTCTTACACTATAAGTATAGCCTAATATTTCTGCTAAATTAATAAAGTTTTTTGCAATAATGGGAGACAAAAAAAACAAAAAGAGGCAAAAGAAAAATCAATTACGGGGTGTCGCCAAACAACAAAAATTGGCAAATATGGTGGTGGCTCATAGTAGGCCTATAATATTGGATGAGCCTTGCACAAGCTCACATCAAGCTGAACAGGATAATTGCTTATTACATGCTGATGAAATGGAGACAAACGACCACCAGTATACTCCTCTTTCATCATCCGAAAAGAAAATTGGGGGTAATTTGGATTCTTGCTACAATCCAGAACTTGCTACAGATCAAAATGCTTTCATTTTGGTGGACTCAAGGCTATTGTGTTCATTTTTGAGTTCTCCTGTCAAGTGTGAAGTTTGTTCTGCTCATCTACAAACTACAATTTCTTTTGAAAACGGAAGAGGATATTGCTTTGATGTTATGGGTCATTGCAAAAGTTGTGCAACTGATAGCTTGTTGTTTACAACTTCAACCTGGTGTGAAAAGAAAGGAGTATTTAAATCCAATCCTAGGCAAACTCCTTATGTAGTAAATACAAGAATGTTGGCATTTGCAAGAGAACTTGGATTGGGTTCGGCTGCTTTGCAAACATTCTCAAAATGCTTGAACTCTCCACCTCCAATGACCCAGAATTCCTATGATGCTCTTTTCACTAAATACTTGGAAGTGTCTAAAACAGTAGCTGAAGAAAGCATGAAACAAGCTGCCACAGAAGTTGTTGATGAACATCATATCAATACTGAACAATGGCACTAGCCTATGATACTGACACTGATCAGCTTATTAATGTTACGGTAATTCTATAGCCTAGTCGCCGCAGGCCATACGGTAGGCCTACCGTACGCTGCTGACAACTTTGAACTGCCTAGTTCCTCAAACATGCTCACAAAAAGGTCCAAACTTGTAATACAGTAAGCTAAAGCATCAGCAACCCATAAAATATCTAGGCTAAAACCATACTTTAGATGTCTACAACCTCCAAAAACCTCGAACTGTCTGTCAGACTGCAGCACCTTACACCAGGCCACATGGTCTTCGGACTTGAGTGTTATATGATTGCGAAGTGAACTATGAAAGCAATTCAGGCGTAACATATCGTATTAATTTTAAAGTTTTGCAAGGAGAATTTCTGACAATCTATCTAAAATATTTTTGAATGAAAATGCTTAGCTACTGTCCCATGGGTCCCATGGGAAATGCAATTCGTACTGTCCCATCCCATCCCATGGGATTCCGATGGGAATCCCATTCCCATGGACAAGCCTGCCGATTGGATGGAAGATGCTACAGCCCCCCAGGCTACGCTATTGGCCAAAGGACATAGGTCAAGAAGCCCTACCGCTTCAATATGCTCCAGAATTACAACAAAACTATTACAGTATATTCTTCTTATTATTATTAAATAACTTAGCATTAACTGAATCGTAAGCGAGGTAACAGGCTAATTCTTGTAATGCAATTTTACTAAAGTTTAACGTCAAACCTTGTTCTCACTTCTATTCCTAAGTCAAGAATATTCACGTCATTTATGGGCAAAAGGAACAATCCCGAAAAATCTAAGAAAATCTAACACGTACGTAAAAATAATATCATATTAACGTCACGCAGTTAAAAATTTGTAAACGACATTAAACTAGCGTAATTGTTAAAAATTAAAGATGAAGCTTCGGTAATAAACTAGTTAAATAACTGTTATGTTGAAAAGTTACACAACTGTCGAATTGGAACTTTTTGGAAAGGACTCAGCTATAGGCCAACTGTAAGCAATAAATAGTTGCACATAGCTAAATAAACAGCATTAGCATATTATCGCCTTGATTAGCTGTACAGTTAGCAAACCGTAACTGTTCCTAACTGATATTTCTTAACAGTTACGTAGCAAAACATTTTAACCAATGCACGGCCATCACTGTGTGCATTTTGATGTACAATTCCACGGCCACAAAAAAACTTGTTTTTCGGCCGGAGGTTGTGCACCACTGCTGTAGGCCAAATGCAAGAGTGATGGTCGTCAAATTTTAGTTTTGTCATTTCATACGTGTAAGTTTGCACTAAGGTCGGTGGCGTAGGTGTGTGAATGTGTGTGGGGGCGATGCAGTGCCGTCGCTACTGGGGGCAGGGAGACGGTTCTATTTAAAGTTCTATTTTATATTTATAAGTTCTATTTATGAGGCCGTAAGCCACAAGAAGTCCAAATATCGTCAAATTCACCGTTTAACCGAAGTAACAGCGTGACGCTGGCAGTAAAACAAAGTACAGTATTTGTCCTGCAAAATTTGTACAGTAATTTGTACAGCGAAAGTATCGAACTCTTCCATTGACGGAAAACTCTTCGTTTCGAAGCCTATACGGAGTTGATCGAGCATTTTTCTCATGCCAGCATTCTGTAGTATGGGCACAGGATCGAGTTCCTCGAGCTCTTCTTCATCTTCACTTTCAACAATTTCTGATTGTGCTGTGTATCTTGCGACAATTTCTTGTTCTCGTTCTGCAATTGTTTTTTCTGTGGCAATTTCAACATCGTTGTCAATGTGCATGTTGGTCATATTATCCAAAATTTGGTCATATTAAACGGAGAATTTTAAATGAAGAAATTCCAGACCGTACCAATTTGGTCATACTTAGCGGCTGGTCATATTATCCGTGGTCATAATAAGCGGCGCCTACTGTAATAACTTTCAAACATAATTTCCGTTTGACGTTTTCAGATTCTTTGCGAAATTGCTGGCAATCAACTGCTGTACATAAATGTGGCACAATAACCCGCCATATTACTGTAACACACCTTTAGGGATGTGTGATGGAAGAAAGAATAAGACTGCAGAATCGTTACGGGTATTTCGTTAATGATTATGACATGAAACAATACATGAAAACACTTTTTTTCAAAGACCAGTATTTTTTGATTTTTGAGCACACTCAACATTTTTAGGTCGCAGTCCGTGGAGCACCACTGCAAAGGGCTTAAGCCCATTCAGCCAAGTCACTTAGAAAATTTAACCTCAAAATATGAGCGTTTGAACGTATTTTAGACTTGATCTGAAGAAAGGGGGGGGGGGGATTTAAAGGGGCTAGGCAACTTATTTCTTTCAAATAATTTCTGAATATAAGCAATTTAGTTAATTATATGGCTCCAAAAAGTGCAAAATTTGATTAAAATGCCGTTAAAATTGTTATTTTTTGCTGTAAAATCACAAAAATCGCCCAGCAGCTGGGGGCTCTCAGGCCTCCGTCTGTGGCACGCTTGAGTTGCATCAGTTTGTTTAACATGATGCCTAAATTAGACAATTTTTGTGCAAAAAAAATTTACTTTTTGGTTCAGCCCTTTTTAGCAAAATCCTGGTTGTGCGTGTGGTAGAATTCACTGCTGCAGATATTTTTTTCAAGCGATTTGGTGCCTCAGACAAAACCAGATAAGAAACGCTGCCGGCCTTACAGGTCTCTTTTTTTTGACATGAATACAGAATGTTTAAATATATATTGTAGCCGCACAAGATCTGAAGATCAGTTTTTATACGCAAAAGTTCAGTACATTTTAGTGCCTCCCAACTCTCGGCTAGTGCCCCCTCACTTCGTTTGATCTGGCGACGGCGCTGAGGTGATGGCTATAGCTCTCTGAAACAGCAGTCTTTTTCACTGGAATGGACTCAAAAATGATTTAATTAAGCATCCTTTGAAACATTCATTTAGGGGAACTGATATTGTCAGAAATAAAATACACAAATCACTATGTTGTGTTAAAAATAGCCAAAATAAGCATCAAATTTGATCGCTCGTTGAAAAATGCTGAACATGGGTATCTATCAAAAAAATATTGAAGCTCAGATGTAGGCAAAGAGCGATTTAATATTAGTTAATTACCATTAGCTTCTCTCAAATTTCATCCACTATTTCTTTCAAATTTCGTTCCATTAGCCCGCTCCCCCTCCAATCACCTTTCTCTAAAAATCTAAAATACAGACAAAATCGATCACCCCTTGTAAGATTTATTGAATCAAGATTTTATGATTTACCTGCTTGTAAACAAGAAACCTAAAATTTTTACCATTGATGTCCACTTCCTGCATATCCCATTTCAGCAACCAGTTTAATCAAGTTCTTGCACTGCTAATTTCGTGTGCCACGTTTTAAAGCATTGATTTTTATCAAAACAGGCCTAACATTAAATCCGTTTTGTAAAAAGTACAAAAATTTTTAGCGGCTAGGCGCTCTGTCCCCAACATTCCCAATGGCCTCCGACTGGGGGCTCCGTGATCAGTCCCCCGAAACAGCCCCCATTGCAGATTTCTGGCTTCGCGCCTGACTAAGATACCTAAATTATACAACGCTTGTCCGCTGATATTTTTGTGAATTTCAGATACTACCGAAATACCTTAACATTAGCAATAATCTGAAATTACATCAAGATATAATCGCAAACTTCGGAACATTTGTTCGGTTCTGAAAATGACACTTATTTTGTCAAAAACTAAAAATAGTTTAAACCTAACGCTGTTTGTCAAAATTAGTTTCAAGTGAGAGACTGCTTTCCTTTGCCCCTTCTATTCTACACGCAACTTACTAATTTTTGAAAATAAACAAGCCCAATTATATATTTTCGTAATGTGAATTCTATCGAAAACGAAATTTCGGACTTATGAGTATAATTTTTGGCAAATAAGTTTTCGGGAAAATGTAATCCAACCAAATCTACATTTTGACAAGAATAAATTCTCGAAAAGTAGTTTTCGGAAAAATGTGATTTCGGCCAAACGTACATACTGGCAAGTATAAATTTTGGCAAATAAGGTTTCGGGGAAATGTGATCCGGCCAAATGTACATTCTGGCAAGTGTAAACTGTGGCATTCGGGGAAATGTAATTTCGTCCAAATGTACATTTTGGCAAGTGTAAATTCTGGAAAATAAGTTTTCGGGGAAATGTACATTCGGCCAAATGTACATTCTGTTAAGTGTAAACTCTCGAAAAGTGGTTTTCGGGGAAATGTAATTTTTCAGACCAGTGCACGTTCAGCCAAATGTAATTTCAGACCAGTGCACGTTCAGCCAAATTTAGTTTCAGGCAAGTGTTCATTCAGGCAGATGTAATTTCAGGTTAGTTATATTCTGGCAAATGTAATTTCTGGCAAGTGTTTATTCTGGCGAATAAGTTTTCGGGAAATGTAATTTCGTCCAAATGTACATTCTGGCAAGTGTAAATTCTGGAAAATAAGTTCTCAGGGAAATGTAATTTCGTCCAAATGTACATTCTGGCTAGTGTAAATTCTGGCAAATAAGTTTTCAGGAAAATGTAATTTCAGACCAATGCACGTTCAGCCAAATGTAATTTCAGACCAGTGCAAGTTCAGCCAAATTTAGTTTCAGGCAAGCGTTCATTCAGGCAGATGTAATTTCAGGCTAGTTATATTCTGGCAAATGTAATTTCTGGCAAGTGTTTATTCTGGCGAGTGTGATTTCTGACAAATGTTAATTCTGGAAATAGAACGTTCACGAAAATGTTTTTCTTACAAATGATTTTCGGGGAAATGTTTTTCTGCGAAGTGTATGGATACCCACGTGCAGTCATCGCATTGACTTACAAGTATTTATTGATCGATAAAGTATATAGTATGCTTTTTCATGTCTATCTATATCTTTATTGTTTTTTGCTTTTTGTATATTTTTTTTAGCATGTTTGTTTACTTTTGTATTTCTATGTTGTTGTGTCTGTTAACCTTTTAGCACAGTTTTGTATCTATGTCATTAATTATGGTCAAGCGCTATTTAAAGGTAGGTGGTACGCTGCCATAAAATAAGTCCATAAGTGGTTCACAGCAAAAAAAAGGTTGGAAACCCTGTTCTAAATTGTCTGAAATGTGTATTGCGGGAATTGACATCATAATGAGCTTTCCGTGGGAGGGGCTTTTCTTTGTACTTTTGAACTGAAAACTCTATGAAGCTGGTGGCAGGAATATACGCCATTGCTGCTTTTTTGCGTGTCTTATCTTTTTATTACTTTCGCATGAACTGCGAATGAAATGCTTTAAATTGTGTGAAATGTGTATGGCGGGAATTGACATCATAATGCGCTTTCCGTAGGAGTGGGTTTCTTAGTAGATTTGAACTGAAAACTCCATGAAGCTGGTGGCGGGAATATAAGCCATTGCTGCTTTTTTGTGTGTTTGTAAGCTTAAGCGCGAAATTTTTTGCCGAAGAATGCAACAAGTGTTTTTTTGCTGGCTTTGCATTTGCTGTAAATTTTGGCTGCTTCGTACTACAGCTGCAGTTTTAATTTTTGCTGCAAACGCAAAATGAATTACGCTACTTTTTTTCATAACAATAATGTTTCATAAAAACCCAAGGCTCATTTTTGCTCAAAATTTAAAAACATTGCCAGCCACCAGCAGTAACAAAAAGATTAGGCACGAAAAAAAATAAATTTCAAATCTAGAAAGCAACCACAGTAAATTCAGAACTAATTCAAAACCATGAAATTTCAGTAATTCTTCAGTATTTGCAAGCAAAATATTGCTGCGGTTCTAAAATTATAGAGTGCTGCTTCACACTGCGCAGGCAACTCATAAATTTTTGGATGTTTTCAAGTTAAAAAAAAACTCAGTACTTCTTCGCTTTCGCAATTTTACGATGCAACAAAAAAAGCAAAAAAGTCTTTGCTCAAGCTAATATAGCATTCGGAATTAAACACCAAAACAGCTTTAAAAACATGGTTGTTAAAATTGATATAAACGTTCTCAATATTCAAGAACTAATATTAGGAGCAAACGAAGATGCAAATTGGCAAAAAATTACAAACAGCTGGCCTCAGAATGAAATGAAAAATAGTTTCTAGAAAATGAATTTTTGAGAAAATGCAATTTCTGAAAAATAGGTTTTCGTGGAAATGTCCATTCGGCCATATGTACATTCTGGTATGTGTCAATTTTGGAAAATAAGTTTTCGAGGAAATGTCCATTCGGCCACATGAACATGCAGGTAAGTGTCAATTCCGAAAAATAGGTTTTCGGGGAAATGTACATTTGGCCAAATGTCAATTCTGTAAAATAGGTTTTCGGGAAAATGTACATTCGGCCAAATGTCCATTCTGGCAAGTATCAATTCTGGAAAATAGGTGTTTAGGGAAATGTACATTCGGCTAAATGTACATTTTGGCAAAAGAATGTTCAGGGAAATGCTTTTCTGGCAAGTGTTTTTCTGGAAAATGTTTTCGTGGGAGGTGTAAGGATACCAAGATAATCTCACCAAATTTCAAAAAATGCTGCACAACAAAGCCCGAAAAACCCAGCTATCAAATGGGTACAAATTTCTATGGACCGTGGAGGACAAATTCTGATGCTTAGAAATGAAATGAGTAATGTCTGTAAAATTTCTTCACTACACGGTCTCACAAGGATTCAGAACTGGCATGCAGAACTTGCTGGTGGGATCTAAATCAATTATTATTGTGGTAATTACTTTTGAAATTCAAATTTTTTACATGCTGTAACTAACGCAAATGGAGTTTTGTGATTGCGAATATTTGTGTACTTGATACTGCGGCTACGATGCTATTTTTTTCAGTTGGCAATTTAGAATTTATTGTGCTAAACTCTGAAGAAGCGTACAACTGTCTTCCTAAATTATGATTAATTTCTTTGTCATCTTTTTTACTCCTCGACTAATTCAATGAAACAAACTTTTTATCAGCAAATAAATAATTGTATTAAACAAAATTTAAGATTGACTTTAACGAAAGAGAAATAAAATCCTGTTGTTAGTTTAACTGAAAATCTAAAAAATCTATAATTATCTTTGTACGTATTTGTATTGGTATTATTATGGCCACAAACAGCCACACTTCTAAGGCATCATCGACTGGAACGCCTAAACGTAGTTTTTTTTGTGGAGGTGTATAGATACGATACCCATATGTACGAGTACTGACAAGGTTGCTAGGTGGCGGTTAGAAGCGGCCCAGGAAAACTTATCTGACCCCGAGGGAAACCATGCTAAGCCCGACGCTACTGACGCTGGAGCGACGGAAACTGAGTTAGTCTCGGCAACTGTCCCTTTTAAAATGATTACTGTTCATCGACGATTAATGTTGGACACTTTAATTAAGATTGATTAGGTCGCACGAATCATGCAAAACTAAAAGCGAACTTGACTTTGAATTGCGTAAATTCTACTTAATAAAATGTGAGTATAAAAGTTTTCGGGGCTCCGTCCTGGTTGAAGGATGTTTAATTAATAAATTAACTTTTCATAACAAATTTGTGTTGCTGGCATAAATGGAAGAGTGCTCAATGCTCCTTTAAAGTCCAGAGCAGTTTAATTAATATGCTTATGGCTGAAATTTATTTCATTTATTTCCTACTGATCTGTTTCCCGCGTTACCGCGATCATCAAGGAGTAGATCTTATTCAAATAGAATAAGATCTGCTCAAGGGAGTAAATCTTATTCAAATCTACATCTGGTAATAGATCTACATCAGGAGTGTAGATCTTACTCAAATCGATCATCAGGGAGTTTCTATTTGAATAAGATCTACTCCCTGATGATTGCGGTAACGCGTGAAACAGGCCTTTAGGAAATAAATGAAATAACTTTCAGCCATAAGCGTGTTAATAGATTAACTTTTATGTGAAATTGCTGATAAATTCGAAAAATGTGTTACTTTGTTTAAAACCTTAAAAAAAAAAGCTTTGTGATAAGACTAATCCGTTCAATGAAAGTGAAAAAGATGGTGCTGATGACAATATGGGACCGGTAGATCAGAGATGGAAACCGGTCGGGTCAACCGGCCGCTTGGGTTACCGGTCGGGTCGAGATTTTTCTACAGGCCGGTCAAGCCGGTTGAAACACCGGTCAAATTCTCCTGTCTTGCAACTAAAAGACATCTAAGCACCAACTGAAATATACCTAAATATTTTCTTATAAATAAAACTTTTCATAAAAAAAACAGTATTAACAAACCACACCTTTTGAAAACACTAGCTGAATGGTTTCTAGGTGTGACTAATATGCTGTGACCATTAATCAAGACATCCACAAATTGCACATCCAGGGGCTTATTTCAGGGGGTCATTGTGCCATGCCTACCCTCCTTTGGGCCACGGCACAAAGCAAAAAAGTGCAAAATATACGTTAATCAGATTATAGTAAAGAATGCATGTGGAAGAGACTTACGCTACCTGGCATTTTAGCATCATTTTAATCAGCTTGAAAGTATGAGTGGCAGAGGTGGAGTCCTCGAGGACGTCCTTGGCCTCGAGGACACATTTTGAAGTCCTTGGCCTTGGCCTCGAAGCCTCAAGTCCTCGAAAATTGCCCTGTCCTCGGCTCGAGGACAGCACTATTTTTTCAACTTTTGAAATTTCGTTGGAAAACGACAGAAACCTCGCGGAAAATTTGCGAACACCTTTTTTGTTTTCCTCAATTGGAGCATAGGCGTAGGCAAGGGGAGGGAGGCAGCCCCTCCCTAATTGTAATTTCACCAATGACAAAAATGTGACAAAAAAGCACACTGTTTTTTCAGTTTCAGTTTCTTTCTAGTATTTTTCGCTGACAACAGTATAACTAATTTATACTATTGAAGACCAGGGGCGCCGGGTCCCACTCAATTCAATTTTTGCCAGCCAATTAAACGTATAACCCGGAGAAAATGGAGAGTTTTTGTCTAAAAGTTGCTATCTCAGGCCCAGATCTAGCCTTTTTGTAAACTTAATGCATTAATCAGGGCCAGATTTACCATAATATGACGCAGTACCAGCTAAGAGCCCCGAGCTGAAATCGTAAGATTTGTTTGGTCTTCACCTGTATTTCCGAGAAAGATGCTGCGAAAATCTCCAAAGTGCCAGGTAGGGTGTAACACTCCGACCAACTTACCTAGTGGCTAGTTATCATGGTTTGTGAAATGCCCCAACTTCAAGAAAGAAAAAAAAATTTTGAAAAAAAAAATTGTTTTAGCGGCCCTCAGTCCCCTTTTTTGTTTTGGCCCTCCTGCAATCCCCCAATTTTTAATATCTCCACTTCTAGTGATCATAGAGCTCTAATTTTGATGTCAAAAGTTGCAGAACACCAAAGTTTATATCTAACTTCTTAACATACCATAGCCTTAAAACCTTTAGTTTTACTGTAAAACAAGAAAAAAGGTTTTTAGGGCAAATTTTGCCATTTTGTGCCATTGCTTGTACAAGTTAATGTTTTCAACTGAGTAACTTACAGTTGCTATAAATTCTCACATGCAAATGAATCTTGTGCAATTTGCATTCTTTGTTATTTCAGCTTATTAATACCACTTATGAATAGTTTAAAAGTAGAATTACAACACCTACAAAAACATAATTAACTCTGTACGGAGATATTTTAAAAAAATTAAAAAAGCTGGCTGTTTTAACATGAGCTTCCCTATGTGATCAGAATCAAACTAAAAACTACCAAGATAATCAAACCTGGAGAAGAGTTAGAGGTGGGACTTTAAAAGATTTTTACAAAGAAAAAAGGAGTAACTGATATGCATAAGTGTTTGATGAGCTGTTGTTGTTAAGCCTATTAATATGAAGTAATAGTAGCTCCAATTTTTATAGAGCAGTAATGGTTTGCAAATGAAGGTGTAAGGGAGCACTATTTCAAAATAAAGTTCATTCACGCAAAAAAAAAATTTTTAACTTTAGTGTTTAGCAGAGATTTTAGCAAGTTAGTTTTGAAAATCTTTATCTAGAAATGTCAAGATTCGATTGTCAACTGCGATGTCACGTCAGAATACTCTAAATAAAGTTAATGTGAGGGAAAAGCTGACCAAACTACGTTCCCTACCAACGCTGCAAAATGTTATATACAAGAATATTACTGGAGGCAGCATGACCATAAAGCTGGAAATGGACCCAATTATAATCCAACTATATCTGAAGTAGCAAGCTTGTTGGAAAGTGACATATACGTCAAACTTGGATTTTTGCTAATTTGGAAAACACTTTGCTGTCATCACGAAGATTTTGTGAAAAAATTTAAACCAGAATACAGCTTCTTTCCAACTTAAAGGCTCAGCGCTAGGCAAAAATGTCATCCCCAAGTTCTTTGAAAAAACTTGCTGATTTTGAAAAGCAATATCATGAGCTTTGTGACATTTGTGCAGGCAAATGTAAATTTTTATTTGATGCTACTGTGGAAGAGGAAAACATTCCTTGCACGATCACTGGAGAACTAAAGTAATTTGCTCCTGCCCAATATCTGCCCGAATTCATTCAAGGCAATTAAAGTTTTTACTTGATCAACGTTCAGAACGTCGCATGAGAATTGGAGGTGTTGATGTAGCTGCAAGTCAAGACAACAGCTTGCGTAGAAGTGGCTCCGATAGAAAACATAAACATGATTACTTCATCTGAAAATGAATCTTCCAGCAAGATGCTACTTGTTGAGCGTGAGCTAACAAATTTTTTATCAGTAAGTTTACAGACATCAGAGCTTACAAGTTGAGATGGCCCAGTACATTCTTCCTCTGTTTCACTAGATTGTTCAAATTCGCTTGATGATTGACTAGAAGATTCATTTTCAGATGAAGTAATCATGTCTATGTTTTCTATCGGAGCCACTTCTACGCGAGCTCGTTTTCGGCTACTGTTGCGGTGAAATCTTTTCATGCTGTCTTGACTTACAGCTACATCAACACCTCCAATTCTCATGCGACGTTCTGAACCTTGATCAAGTAAAAACTTTAATTCCCTTGGATGAATTCGGGCAGATATTGGGCAGGAGCAAATTACTTTAGTAATTTAAAGGATATCATATGCTTATGCATATCAGTTACTCCTTTTTTCTTTGTAAAAATCTTTTAAAGTCCCACCTCTAACTCTTCTCCAGGTTTGATTATCTTGGTAGTTTTTAGTTTGATTCTGATCACATAGGGAAGCTCATGTTAAAACAGCCAGCTTTTTTAATTTTTTTAAAATATCTCCATACAGAGTTAATTATGTTTTTGTAGGTGTTGTAATTCTACTTTTAAACTATTCATAAGTGGTATTAATAAGCTGAAATAACAAAGAATGCAAATTGCACAAGATTCATTTGCATGTGAGAATTTATAGCAACTGTAAGTTACTCAGTTGAAAACATTAACTTGTACAAGCAATGGCACAAAATGGCAAAATTTGCCCTAAAAACCTTTTTTCTTGTTTTACAGTAAAACTAAAGGTTTTAAGGCTATGGTATGTTAAGAAGTTAGATATAAACTTTGGTGTTCTGCAACTTTTGACATCAAAATTAGAGCTCTATGATCACTAGAAGTGGAGATATTAAAAATTGGGGGATTGCAGGAGGGCCAAAACAAAAAAGGGGACTGAGGGCCGCTAAAACAATTTTTTTTTTCAAAAATTTTTTTTCTTTCTTGAAGTTGGGGCATTTCACAAACCACAATTGCTAACCAAAACCAATTTTAAAAAATGAGGTTCAAAATGTTACACCCTAGTACTGCCAGTGGCCTAGCGCGATCTAAATCCGGCCCGGCAATAACATGGCTAGTAGACGTAACCATCCATTGTACCATTTTTCAAAAATAATTCAGTATTTCACCTCCAACCTCGCCGGCTTTCACGTACAAAATAGTTTTTAAAAAAATTAGCCATGGAAAATGCTGATTGAACGAATCTTTGAACTTCAATTGAGGGTCCTGGGTCCCTGGTGAACAGGTACTCTTATAACTGGTTATTTTCATGACAAAACAAAAACCTCTGAGGAAAATCTTCGAGTGGATTATTATTTACTGCTAAAATGCAGCCAGAGGCAATGCACCTTACTTCCCCTTACATGGACCAAATCACTAACAATTAAAGTTTAACTCCAAAATGCAAGATGTTAAACGTGTTTTGGACTTAAATTATTACTAGAAGGAGAATTAAAGAATTTAATTTTTTAATTGGTTTTTAAATGTCAAAAATCTAGTGCTTTCAAATGGCTCCAAACATGTGCGAAATGTGATTCAATGGCATTAAAATAGCTTTTTTTTTTTAATTACAAAAAATCGCCCAACAGCTGGGGGCTTCGCCCCCAGACCCCCAAAGCCTCCGGCAGCTGGGGGCCCCGCCCCCAAACCCCCGTCTGTGATACATTTGAGTTACACTAGCTTTCTCAACACGTGCCCAAAGTTAGATATTTGCATTTTACAACTATTAGTATAAGCCCTCTTTCTTTGCAAAATCCTGGTTACGTACAAACAGGCAACAACGATTTCAGATCTTTCATCCTACGATATCTTTGTCCCGCAAAAACTTCGTCTTTGGAAAAATTTTGATGACGTCATATCATGTGATTTGTGGTTTAGGCCTTCCTTAATCGAAAATTTTGGGTACGCCAATGATTTGGAGATCGCCTGAAAAATATTTTTGAAGACCTTTTTTTTTTAGGAGAACGCTTGCGCCTGTGTCCTAGGTCCTTGGCCTTGGCCTCGAACATTGCTGTCCTTGGCCTCGAGAGGCTCTGTCTTTGGAAAGACTGTCCTTGGCCTTGGATTTTTTTTTGTGTCCTTGGCCTTGGCCTCGAGCCTTGTGTCCTCGACTCCACCTCTGATGAGTGGCGCAGATTTTAGATTTTTTAGATTACATGATAAAATTTTGCCGCTTTGACAAGCTTTTTTCAACTTGAATTTACCACAATCTACCCTAGGCAAGTAAGACA
This sequence comes from Trididemnum nubilum, assembly GCA_963965965.1. Lineage (NCBI taxonomy): Eukaryota > Metazoa > Chordata > Ascidiacea > Aplousobranchia > Didemnidae > Trididemnum > Trididemnum nubilum. Next base: position 46,895 of record CAWYPQ010000528.1, on the reverse strand, counting down.
TAGCTCTAATTTTTTTATATCTAACTAGCCATGGCTTGTTCTGAAGAAGCATCATTTCTACAAACTGCTGGGCCACATTATATTTTGAATATTTTTTAGTCAATGTCATAACAGTTTAGTGTTTGCTGCTTGGCAAATTGCAAACAATCTGTCACCAATAGCTAAAAAAATTTAACTTCTTTTCTTGGCCTTACGCATAATATCATTAGAAAGAGCAACTAATAATTTAGCTTGTGCCCCCCAGTTCTTTTTATGCTTATTTTGCGCACGTTTTGCACTGCTCAAAACAGGTCTTTCAAATCGAAGTGTAACCTAAAAAGGTCTTAAAATTGAGTTACTTTTGCAAAAACCGCAAAATTTTTTTGCGTTTTTTTCTAAGACCCCCGTCCAAAAAAGTCACAAATTTTAACACCTCACTCATGGACCCCCTTTGAAAATTTTTCATTAGATGCATTGAACAGTGAACAAAAATCCTCTGTAAAAAAACAGTCGACCGGGCCGGTCAGAAATCGGTTGACCGGCGTAGATTTTGAAATTTAACGGTCGGGTCGAGAAAATCCTGACCGGTTCCATCTCTGCCGCAGATAGTGCGTCATTAATTGCCGCAAGTTCTACAAGTGTGACTTCAAGTAAATATTCTATGGTAAGGCAGATTGAACTTGAACGCAGGCGCTCTGAGGTTCAAGTCTTGGAAGATTTGGCTAGGTCTCGCAAAGCAAAGGTGGAGGCGGAAGCAAAAACAAAAGCCAAAGCGGCTGCTGCCGAAGAAGAAGAAACTTTGTTTAAGTTGTGCTTGGAAGCGATCGAGCTAGAGGCTGAAAAAAAGCGCACATGGTGCGGCTCGGAGGCGGGTTCTGTCGTTACCGGACGCTCGAGTACCGTTAGTTCTAAAAGTCTGTTAATTAAAAATGCTGAGTTTAAACGCAGTGCAGAGCCTACCCATGGTACCGAGGCTGGTTCGAAACTCAAGGTCGGAGCAATGCTAGTAGAACACAAGGCAAGGGAGCCACGCTCAAGATCGCGGATGACGGAGCCGTGTCCAAGGTCCAACGAACCTCAACCTATGCAACTTGAACAAAAGCCGAATAGTGTTACTACTGTTGCTGACTCTTTCAATGGGAAATTTAATGCTATGAAATATAATACTAATGACCAATCGACTGTTTTGAATTCCCAAGCTCGGGGCTTTGTTCCGCAGCGTGCCTCTGGTTCAAGGAATAACAACAGCGCTGTTTACCATAATGATTACGCTGAGAACTCGGGAAATGTGGAGAGCTCTATGTCTTGGCGTGTGTTAGATGCAAGTAATTGACACACTGTTTTAAGTACTGTGGAGTACGGGAACTCGGGAAATATAAATGTCGGACCCAATCCTCGCTCTCAATTCCGAATTAATACGGCTACTTGGCCGAAAGTGGATAAACCGTTGCTTTGGAAATCAACCTTAATGCTGCATTGAATGCTTATTTAGAGCGCCAAGGGAGGAACGAGTGTATTAATCTTGCTACCCTAGTAGAGTATGATGGTGCAAATAATGCCTTTGTGCTTTTCGACAACGAAATGCCTCGGCTTATGAACGAAGGTCCGTATGACAAACGTAAATTAGAAGTTCTTCGAGCAGCATGCGTTTGTTAACCGCGCGAAATGGTGAATCTGCTTTGCGCCCCCATGAAAAGTATGACCCCTGCTCAACGTATTGAAAAGGCTCTTGACCGACTCCATCAGCGTTACAGTGTGTCGAATGGTTTAACGTCAGAGCCTAAAGTTATTGCTATACGGGATGGTGCCTAGGTAATTTTTTTTGCTTTGTCACTTAAAATATATAACGAAGATTTAAACACCTTAGAAGCCTTAGCTTACGACCATGACAAGTACCACAAACTCTCAGGGCAATTATTGCTTTGTACTGCTAAACAAGGATGGCAGTACGGTACGGTACGTTTTATGCGCAACCTGCGGCCGTCAATGAAGTTTCGTTTGACCGTCCACAAACAATTAAAAGTACACGATAAAGCGCCCGTCGAACAATTTTGAGGAGAAAATCACTTATGAATTGCATTGTACTAACGCCTCACCAACGGCGACACGTAAACAGGTTTCCGATACATTAAAATCAATTTGACCTCCTAAACAAAATAATGCAGATATCTTTATTGTACAAAAATACAAGAAAATACAAATATCATTGTGTATTATAGAACCTATTCGATGTCTTTGTTTTTAGGGAAACTAAATTTTTGCAGACAAATTGTCATTTTTTTATCACTAGACTATTTCTGAAGCATAAAAAATCACTTCTAGATGTACCATTATTTTTCGTTATATAAGATTTTGACGACCGTAAATGAAGTGTCGGCGTAAAGAGAAAGCTCAGCAGTTTTTCAGCTCAACATGTTCTTAAGTTCAAGTACCTCTTAAGCCAATGCGTATTAACTTCACCCCTATTAAAGAGTTCCTCAATTCATCCTCCGCTGATAAAAATACGTTTAATAATCATTCCGAATAATTTGAAAAAGCTGGAAGTATGAGGGCAAGCTATCAAGGTTGCGAGATTTTGAATAAATTTTCAATAAAAATTCAATTTTTAGACTATTTTTGTACAAATTGCTACTTCAAGACATTATCTTTTAACTGTTACTAAAAGCGTGTTACCACTGTTACTTACTTGAACTTACATTAAGTTTCCATTTTTTTGTTCACCTTTTTATACTAGTTAATCCTCACAAAAATTTAATTTACCCTGGGTTGAACCATTCAACCTTTTAAGAAACTTCGCCTTAAGCTTATTTTTCGATATAATACGAATCAGATATAAACAAAAACACGTCAACATAGGTCGCATATATCATCAATGGATCGTTATTCAACCAGATTGATTGAAGGTACGTATGCAAAACGTACCGTATCAAGGTGCGGTACGTAGGTACGCACGCTTCAAAAATTGACCAGAAGTACGGTACGCTGGTACGGTACGGTTAAAGTGCAAGGTACGTAGTACGCAAATTTTGAACGTACCAGACCGTACTGCCACAGAGTTGTAAACGGGCCGACTAGTTTAGGCCCAAACCCGATCCGAACCCGAAAATTAATTTGAAGCCCAAATCATGCCCAAAAAAACCCGAAAGTTAAGTTAGGTCTGAAAAATTTAGCAATGTTGCCAAGTTATTTTGATTATATTTTTGTGCATCTAGAACAAAAAGCACGTCTTAGGCCCCAATTAAGCGCAAAATTTTGGTAAAGTTTAGGCCCGAATCCGGCCCGAACCCGAGCCGAAAAGCCCGGCCCGACATACAACTTTGCACTGCCATCCTTAATGCTAACCGTTTACCGAGCACTTTGAAGCGGCGGTATCTTGACAAAAATGGTATAAGTCTGAAGCAGACTAGCTTAGAATCAACACGTAAATTTGTGGTACATGAAATTAACATGACTACGTCTGACTACGCGCAGGTATTCTTTAAGTCGGAGAAGGAGGAAAATCATGTGAACCCCAAGTGGTCGTAGTGAGTTTTGTGTCCGCCAGGTTGCTTTAGATTCGGGAGAAGGTGTTCGTAATGGAAGTGCAGGGCAGGCCCGGCGCCACGGGGGGGCATTCCGGAGCCGTGCCCCCCCAAACGACTGCTTGTGCCCCCCAAACGACTGCTTGTGCCCCCCAAACGAAAATTGTGCCCCCCTAAGCGAGGACTGTGCCCCGAAGAAATTAACAGACTCGGAATTATTGGAATGCAAATCGAGGCCTGAGACTCCCAAATTGGTGTTTACGGCCCGTATTTTCGTAATTTTTGTGGACTCACACCGGATTTCATAAAAGTTTTGGGACGAAGACCTTTTTTTTGGTCTTCACTTAAGAATTCGTGAAAATTCGCAGGGATGTTGAGACGATAATCAGACTTTTTGAAAATTTTTGAACTGAAGACCTCTTTTTTTTTGGTCTTCACCTTGTTCTTTTGATCCGCACTGGAATAAATAAATTTCTTGTGCCCCCGTGCCCCTCTCGAATTCACATACATAAACTTCTCGTGCCCCCTCAAGATTTATTTCTGTCCCCCCCCCCAGTCACGCTATCCTGGCGCCGGGCCTGGCGCAGGGTCTCCAGGGTCTGCGGTTGCCGGTGGGCCTGGGGGATCTGCAGATCGCAATCATTGTACCAAGAAGGCTAACGGACCTTCCTCGAAAAAGACATCAGACTGTGATTACTGCAGGCAGATGTCTTAATAGCTTATCGACGGACCATTTAGCTCGTAGCAGCCCTTTTAGGTGCAAGTGCCGAAAGTGTTGTCTTAATTGTCGACCTAAGCACTCTAGTGCTATTCATGACTGCTATGAATCTCAGAACGTTGGGGCCACTGGCGAGATCAAGGCCACTCCTAGAAGTCCTGTTTCATCATCTGTCTCTAGTACATCCACTAATGACGTAAAAAATGTTGCATCATCTGTCTCTAGTACATCCACTAATGGCGGGGGGCTCTCATTTCGGACTCGTTACCAGAAGAACTTGTGTATTTGCTGACTTAAGATATTTGCTTTAGTCCACTCATCAACATTCTGTTGTTCAAGATTCATTTTTTTGTTTAGAATAATTGGATTAGTTGCGTGGATTACCAAGCATGTGTCGTCAGCAGGGTTGGAAATCGATAATACAAAAGTAAAGAATAATGGATACTCGATACTTCAAAAAAATTATAAAGAATAGGCGATTTCGATAACGAAAAAAAAAAGTAAAGAATAATCGATAATGTAATCGATAAATTTTAACGAAGTCAAAAGGAGTGTCAACATATTTTGACAAGTACGACTAAAAGTAAATATATGTATGCAAGTGACATTGCACTTCAATGCATGTATATTCAGTTCAATGCATGTTCAGTTCAGTTCAGTTCAGTTGTTTTATTTCATGACCTCGGGTGCACTGAAAACATCACATATAAAAACAGGGGTCAAGAAAAAGGTAGAAGCAGCTAAACGATATACGTTAAGACATGCAGGATGTCTGCATGGCTGCTTCACCATATAAACACACATTGATTAAGACTCGAATACACATTAAGCAAAGCAGAAAAACACATAAAACAGACGTAAAAAAAAGAAAAAAAAGAATGGTGTTTACGTACAAATCAGAGTAAACTACTTCAAGAGACCAGCGACGCATCTGAAAATAGTTATGTTAATATTACATTAAGGAGAAAAATGATACACGCTTGCAGAAGAATAATCTAAGTTTACATGAAGATTTCGCATAATGTTTAAAAAAAAAGGCAAAAACTAAACCAATAAGAAAAAAAAAACCAGCAAAGACTAGTCAAAATTAAAAAAAAAAAGCAAACAAGGGTATTACTTTGACTGACTATTTGGCCCAGTATCAGTAGCAATATTATTATGCCACCATACCAACTGACAACTATGCATATTGTTAGAAACGCAAGCAATCTGTTTAGAACAAGAAAAAAAAAAACTGGGTACAGCAAAGAACAACACAACTTCGATAACAAACTAAACTTAGTACAAAACAGAAATCATGAGAACCATTTTTCAGCTGTTGTTAGGTAGTGATGAATTTTAAGGTCAAAAGATTTAAGGGCTTTGCAACTGTTTCGTAGCTCTAGTGGAAGTTGATTCCATACTAAAGGTCCTTTGTATTTTAACGACTGTTGGGTGGTTGATAGTCTACAAAATGAATGATATAAGTTACTGGTCTGTCTTGTACGTACATGATTTGATTTTTTGGTCTTAAAAACACACTTAAACCAAGACTGAAGGCCATTATTGAAAAACTGAAACATTTATTTAGACGTTTCTTTAACGAATAATTGGTTTATGGACAACAATTTTTGGGATTTCATTATTTCGACCACAGCTGCATCTCTAGGGTTCAAATTAAATATTAATCTTATATAATTGTTGACTGATCTTTGTAGTTGACCTACCACTGATTAATTTCCATGATACCAGAGAGTAATGCAGTACAAAATGTGACTCAGAATTAAGCTATGGTACAAAGTAAGAAGAGATTCTTTGTTAAGGTATGGCTTAATTTTTTTTACAATGCACAATCCACGTCTTACTTTGCACAATATGTTAGTAATATGGGGTTTCCATGACAAATTTTCATTTATGTTTAATCCTAAAAATTTTACATTTCTCTTTTTTTGAATTGAAAGATTTCTTAGTTTTAAAGACAGATCTTTTTGGCATGGTTTAGATCCCAATGTTTGGAAAATAATATAGTTAGTTTTTGTGACATTTAATGATAACTTATTGGCAGTCAGCCAATTATCAACATTGGTCAATTCCTTGTTAACAATATCAAAAAGTACTCGAAGACTTTTGTTAGTTGCTAATATTGTAGTGTCATCAGCAAACATAATAGCGTCAGATTTATTAAGACAACTTTTAAAGTTATTGACATATACCAAGAACAACAAGGAACCTAAAATGGAGCCCTGTGGAATTCCATGTGTTACCCTCTACATGTTGAGGACAAAGTTTTAGCTCATTCAACATATTGAAGACGATCGACCAAGTAACTTTTAAACCATTCATGACCTAAGCTCTAATGCTACTCATGTTATATAATGATGTAGTTATATTATGCCACTCTAATGATATAGTTTAGATAAGAGTATTTTGTGGTCGATAGTATCAAAAGCCTTGGAAAGGTCCAGGAAAACACCCAAAGCCTTCTTCTTACATTCAAATGCTTGTGTTATTTTTTCAACCAACATGGTTGCAGCATGACTTGTGGAACTTTTTTTTCGAAATCCAAATTGTGCTTCAAGTAATATATTATGTTTACTAAAGAAAGCGAATACTCTGTTGTAAACTAATTTCTCCAATACTTTAGATAGAAATGAAAGCAGGCTAATAGGCCTGTAATTGTTAATGTCATTTTTCGTGCCACTTTTATGAATCGGAATCACTTCAGCAATTTTAAAGCATTCGATAAATTTCCCTTGTTTGAAAGATAGATTAAATATATGAGAGAGAGCAAATAGAACGTTTTCATTAAAGCATTTTAAAAGTTTGGAAGGTATTTCATCTATACCACTGCTCGATTTAGATTTCATACCACTTATTATATTTTTTATTTCAGTGGGTGAGGTTGCATATAAATAAATAGATTCTCTATTGGCATTGCTTAAATGATCACTGTAATGAGAAGTAGGGTTAGGAAATTTATTTAGTAAATTTTGAGCAATTGTTGAAAAGTGTTCATTAAAGTGATTAGCTAGTTCTTCTTTGTCATGTACATGTTTGTCATTGATCAAAAGATAACTGCAGTTACTTTTCTTAGTTTTACCCATCAAGCTGTTAATTACTTTCCATGTGTCTTTAATACTGCATCTATGATTGTTCAGTAATTGTGTACAATAATTTTGCTTCTTTTTCTCAATTAAATGAAAGTACTTGTTTCTCATTTCATTGTACTTGCTTTTAGCAATTAATTTTTTGCTTGCGATATACTTTTTGTAATAATGGTTTTTTATTTTATGAAGTTCCTTTAATTTATCATCATATCATATATTATTTAAAGTTTTTATCTGAACAGGCAAATGAGGAAAACATTCATTAAAAACTTTAGTGAATTCAGTCATTAACATGGTGAAGGCTTTATTAACATCTTCAATCTGCAGAAGAAGAGAAATGTCAAGCCCACTTAACCTATTTTGAAACAAAAGCTGATTAGCTTCAGAGAAAGATCTTTTTTGATCATACTTTTTTGATTAGTGGACTTGCTTGCAAAATTAGCACAAAGTAAAACAGGAAGATCGTTAGACACTGAGTCAACTAAAATGTAAGCATGGGTTTCTATAAATTGAGTATTAGTCCAAATTTGATCAAGGACCGCGGCAGTCGTATCAGTTATTCTGGTGGGCTTATTAATCATGGAACAAAAGGCATTTTCATACATACTATCTATAAACCTATTCACAAACTTATCTTCATGATTAAGCAATCTATAGTTAAAGTCACCTCCAATTACACAGTTGCAACTGAGTGGAATTTTAGACAAACTATTATTGAGGTTCAAAAGGAAAATATCATTAGCATTCGTTTCTGGATTTGGGGTTCTGTAAACTGCTCTACAGATAATCGATTTTCCACCAAATATAGCCTTGATAAAAATTGACTCAAAAAACTTTTCTTTCATTATTGTTAACTCATCACAAACCGAAAATGATATATTATCTTTAACATATATTCCAACGCCTCCTCCTTTGTGCATTATCCTATTATTAGAGATAAAATTGTACCCTTTCAAATTTTTGAAAGGCCCGGTTGATGATGGCTGAATCCATGTTTCAATGACTGCGATTATATCTGGCCTGCAATTTAGAGAAAACAAGAAAGCTTCTAGTTTGGAAAAATTGGTGTTGTTTACTAAAGATCTAATATTGATACATATAGGTACTGAAATGAAACAGATTTATCATTTATGACATTGTAAATGCCAGTGCTGTCAATATATTGATCAGGGATGAGTAAAAATTCATCAGCCATATCTGGTTGCGAAAAAATGGAGTTAAGCTTATTAGCACAAAAATTTGTTTTGGAGGTTTTTATGAAAGATTTGCAATTTTTATTTGAAAAATTTTGTTCTTGTAGATAAGCATCAATGTCTAAATTAGAAAACGGGAACATTGTAGAACTGCATGGAAGGCATACCCATTGGTTAGAATTTGCTCCTAGACAGGTTGTAAAATATGAAACAGTTGATTTATTTATTTGCTTTGCATATTTTTTATGGTAGGCTAATTTACAGTTACAACATTTAATAGGGGAAATATTACATCTAATAGTATGGCAACAAAAATCGCATACGGTTTTGGGAGTATGGTTGGGCATAGGCCTAAAATCAATGAACTAGTAAAGAATTTACTTACAACAAGGTACTGTACAGCACATGGTGAATTAAAAAAAAAGTATACACAATGACTAGCAAAAAAAAAAAAGGAGTAATGTTCGTCAACTCTGGCCAAGTATAATGGCAATCAGTTGATCAAGAAAATTAGTTTATTAGTGGGGTTAGGCTGTATTCAAAAGCTCGACTAATTTGATTCATAGGGTTGAAATGGAGTTAGCTCTGGACCTGAAATCTGATTTTTTCAATGTCAAGAAAATCAAAGATGTGGCGCTTTTTTCCTCTGAAATTAACAAACACCTCACCTTTGGTGGTCCATACATTCTTGAATTTGAATACTGATCTGGCTTCCTCTAACAGCTTAAGACGTCTTTTTGTAAGGGATTCAGCAATGGACAATTTGGCACCTTTAATAAATTTCAAGTTTTTCTTATGATAAAAAACCAGATTTCGAATAGATCTTCCGACAAATTTAATGATGATTGGATTTTTTTTCTTGAAGGAAGGTAGAGGATGGCAAATGTCCAGTTCATATTCGTCAATTTCACATGGAAGGTCTAAATGATTGTTAATTACATTCAAAACATAGTTTTCAACTTGTCGGTCAGTCATTTGCCTAAAGTTGGCTTGACAACCGTGTAAGATAACACAGTTTGAACGACTATATTGCTCTAAGCTGTCCAGTTTGAGTTTTTGGTTGCAAATGGATTGGTATAAGTAGTCAACTGTGGATTTTAACTCTTGCACCAATGATGAGAGTTGCTTTAGTTGAAGTCCCTTTAAGTGTGAAAATCATCTTGCAGTTCAGAAGATCCTAGGTCTTCCTGGTCAAAAATGGCTCTTCTTTCAACTCTGGGTTTATAGTTTTCGTTGATTGATTCCGTAGTAATTGCACTTTGACAAGCAGTACTGAGTTTTTTGCCGGTATTATTTGCAGACTCATTTTCATCAACACTTGTTGAACCAAACTCGGCTTTGGAGCAAAATTCTTTTTCAAACTCATTCTGTTTTGCCATTACTTGGCTCATTTTGATCAGAACTTCGTTCATCTGGTCTTTCATTTCTGAAGAATTCATTGTTGATCAATAACTACAGTAATTCCAGTTTTTGCAAAGTTCAAAAAAATTCAATTTCACCACTAAGTCAAAACTATATTTAACTTTACAGTAGCCTAACCCACAATTAGGTGATTTAAGCTAGCCTACCGAAAGAATGCGATCACAAGTGCAAGCGTCCGAAATGAGGTTTTTACGAAGAATCGAAGGAGTTACACTGTTTAACAAGGTGCGTAGCTCTGAAATTCGAAAATCTCTTAACATCGAGCCGTTACTTCTCCGAATTGAAAGATCACAGCTTAGATGGTTTGGCCATGTAAGCAGAATGCCTCAGGAAAGACTCCCCAAACAAGCTTTACATGCCAAAGCAAATGGGAGAAGACCAGTCGGACGACCTAGAACTAGATGGACCGATTACATTGAGGATCTTGGATGGAATCGCTTGGGACTTCGCCCAAGCGAAATGATGGAGGTGATGGAAGACCGTGAGGTGTGGCGGCTCAATCTTGAGCTACTGCCCCCGCAACCCTCACGGAAAAGCGGGCAATGAAGAAAGAAGAAGAAGAAGAAGAAGCTAGCCTACCAGTCATCTTATTCAAATAGAATGTATTCAATTCAATCCATGTATATTTAACTCCTTGCATGTATTCAATTCAATGCATGTATATTAGGGTGGTCCTTATTTCAAAATTTTGGAAAACAATACGGGAACCGGGCTAAGTTTGTTTGTTTTCAATAAAAAACTGTATATGCAAAATATCTCGGAGAAAAAATAAAGTTTTCAGGTTGCACATGAACAGCGAAAATTTGAGATTATTCATTATGCTACTGTATATACAATTCTACATCATGAGAAAAGCATGGCCATATCAGAACGGTTCTAGCAGATGTAACCTTTGTTTAGAACAAAAGAATTGCGATACTACAAGCAAATCCGGCTAACACTCTTAACCAAAGAACCGAACTTGTATCAAAATGTCGACACAAAGCCAAATATAAACCAAAAAATCTTCAACCAAATAAAACTACATTTAACGCAAATCGGCTGATCACTGTGACGTAAAATGCCGCTTTGTATCTACGACAATGTTTAAAATTTATCAGTGTTTTTCACAACGTTTGATAGACACGCATCAGCAGTGTTTGATAAAGATGCTCTGCCTCCACAGTTAAAGCTTACAGTGCTTTGTCCCAGCCGCGGCTCAGCACCATCGACCCTATTTGCGGCCCCTGGCTAGTGCGTACTACAGTTAACCCTAGTGGGATAACTTGGGCTCGTGCTCGTCACAGGGCTTCCCGTGCGAGGAGGGGGAAACCGGGGTTGTGTACTGAGGTCTTTTACTGTTTTTGTTTAGTTTCCACCCCACCTGACAAACCCATTAGGAGGGAACAACCTGTAGTGGGGTTTTTATATTTCTAATTTTTGACTGAACTTCTTGTACCGTTAACTGGGGGCAACTGTCTATTGGAGCACTTTAGAAACTGGAAAGACAGTGTACGAGTCAACTCTACATCATATATTCCTATATATTTTCTCCTGTAGTCGGAAGTTGTTTGCCTCAATAAGTTTGAGTGGAATCATTTAAATTGCCAAGTATTAATATCTGGATAAATTTCAAACCTCATACACTACAAAACAATATCGTGTTACTCGGATTCTAGAAAAGTTATTAACTTATTTAAAATACTTGGCAAATCTTTAAGGTTACAACAAGCAACAGAAAAGATGACATGAAAGATTTCTTTGTTGTGGACAGTACTAATGCTCTGATCCATAGACCCTCATGACAAACGTACCAAAATTTTCTTCTGGCTCAAAAAGGAACGTTAGAGAATAGCATCAATGGAAACAGGGGATATAAGAGTGGCAACTGGCAAGTCCAAAATAATAAACTAAGCAAAGAATATGAAAAATCATCTTAAGAAATTAAAAAAATAATAGCTCGTAATATTCTTGAACATACTCTATTTTTTTTTCTAAATTTTCGATTAATAACTTGAACCACTTTCAGTCTTATTCAAATTTATTTTCACAAGTCGACCACCTGCCTATCACCACCTCTGGCATCTGCATAAAACATCAGCTCAAGATTGCCTCAATTCCTAATGGGATCAGTTAGTCTCAAGCAAATGGCATCGTTTGAGCATTAGAAGACTGGGGATAGGCTTAGAAAGTTTTTGCTACAGGGTAATATGTTTTTTGACATGAATGTCTTAAACACTAAAAGTAAAAATCTGGTACTAGCATCTCCACTAAAGCAAAACTTGAACAAAATCAGAAATTGTTAAGAGGCACCAGAACTGATTGTGGTGCCTCTAACTTATGCTCGCCATAAATAGTTTACCAAACGCCAGAACTGCATGTTAAGCTGAATACGGCCAGCACGGACCGAAGCATCATTTCTTGTATCTGCACTAAACTTGCCAAAATGTAGAAAAAATCTTGGACTTGCAAAAAACGTGGCAAAATCACGTTGACAAGAAAATTGGGGCAACCGTAAATGAAAAAAATTCTCTGGTTGGCTTTGGTACACGTCTAAGAAACTAGTGGCTTAGGTTTTTTTGAACCAGATGTGCGTGATAACATGAAGTGACGAATGGTTGCAGTTCTTTACGAAGATGAAAACTTTACCAAGCGTACAATTAAGAAACAATAATTGGAAAAAATGATTTGCCGATCAAACGCAGTTAATTGGCTTTTTCCGAAAAATGAAAATGGATTAAAAATGTCTATTAATTGACTTGTTCGTGGAGTAAAAATGTCTATTGTTCGTGGAGTGAATTATCAGGCTCATTGATAGCAGACAGAACGTTGGTTCAAGAAATCCAAGTCCCATATGCAACTGCTGTGCATGGTGTGGCAGTGTCACTTATACAGGAATACGTCTGGCTAATTAAAAAATGTGATGAGATCAGCTTAAGTTCCACATGCATTATTTTCGACTCAAAGCATATCATAGGGCGGCTGTGTCCAAAGCAGTAATGCCATAAGTTAAACGGCTATGAACAAAACTATAATAAAGCATAACTAGAGCATGGGCAATTGGGCATTCACAAAGTCACGTATATGATATAACATATTGCAACACCTTGCCAATTGAAGCGAAAGTTTTTGAATATGATCCGACCAATTCAATTCATCATCAAACCACACACCCAAATATTTCACTGATTCGCTCCTAGAAATTTCTTTTTGATTTATTTGTAACGAAAACTTTAAGCTTATCCGTTCGTGCGGTTGTTTATTGAAAAGTAAGTACGTTGTTTTAAAATAATGTAATGTCAATTTGTTTTGATTTAACCATTGAGCGATGTACTGCAGTTGCGTAATGACTCAGTTTTCCAGTCTTGATAAATTTGCATCAGACAAAGACAGTAGCGTATAATCCGCAAATAACGTTGTCGAAAGTTGTGACATCTGGGGTAAGTCATTTACATAAAGTAAAACCAAAACGGGGCCTAATGACAACCCTTGAGGAACGCCGCAATCAATTAATTGTTTTCTTGATTGAGAATCACCAATTTTTGTATATTGACAGCGATTGGTCAGATAGCTTTCCATAAAACTTAATGCACTTCCTCGAAACCTCAACATTTTTTCAAGTTTTTGCAATAAAATTGCATGGTTTATCGTGTCAAAAGCCTTGCTTAAATCTAAGAAAACACAGCAAGTGTACAAACTTTGATCAATATTACTAAGGATTTCATTATGTATCATATTGATAGTGAAGTTTGTGGAAGAATTTTTTCTGAAGCCAAATTGACAATCGCTTAATAAGTCATATCTAACTAAGTAAGAGTAAATTCGGGAATACAATGGTTTTTCAAAGATTTTGTTAAATTGGGAGAGAAGTGATATTGGACGGTAATTTGTGGTTTTATCTTGCTCACCTTTTTTGAAAATAGAAATCACTTCTGCTACTTTTAACAAATCAAGATACACACCTTCTTTTTGGCAGAAGTCGAAAAGATCACTCACAAATTTGGATATTACAGAATTTACGTTCTTGATAAATTTAGTTTCGATGTCGGATGTTCTTGTAGCTTTTTTGATTTTCAATTTTGCAATTTCATTTTGCACTTCTTGCGGACTACATCGGGATAGAAATATCAAGTTGCTCGCTTTGTTTGATGATCAGACGCAGCTGTTTGAATAAGATTTATTCGAGCTTTCTGGTGCTATTAAATCAGCCATTGATTTCCCTACATTAGCAAAATATTTACTGAATTCGTCTGCAATAGTCTGATGATTAGTGATTACAGTGCCTTCCCTATTGATTAATTTAGAAGGTAACGTCCGACTTACGTTGTTTGTTGTAGGTTAATTCATTTATGATTTCCCCCATCTTTTTAGAGTCTTTCTTGTGTTCTTCCAAAACGCTATGATAGTGATTACTCTTTGCCCATTTTAATGCGCGGTTCAAAGTATTTCTGTAAATTTTGTATTTATTTTTTTGCGCTGAATCTTCTCGTTTTTTCTGCACTTGCTTGAATTGCCTGTTTTTTGTTTGAATTGATGAAAACCTCGTGATATCCATGGTTTAAGCCGAAGTCTTTTTTCTTTTCAAGTTGCTTTTTTCTCGGGGGGCAAACTGATTTACTGTTTTGGCAAACGTAGCCAAAAAGAGTTCAAAAAGTTCGTTCACCGGAATGAGAGGGGTTTCAAATAGGGAACTGAGGTTGTTGTCTAGGCACTCTAAATATTTATCCAATTCGAATTTTTGTGACATGTCTTTTTAGATATGATAACGAATGTGCTGCAGTGGTCGCTTAAGTCGAAGTTTGTCACCACACCTGAAAAAACAAGCTTTGCCAGATTATGAATGTAAATATAATCAAGCAACGTACTACAAGTTTGGCCGATTCGAGTAGGTACATCAATTAGGCATTGGCTATTACACCTAATTAGCATATTAGCGTACCTGCAAATAACATCTTTGGTGGATACGTTCATCAAATTAACGTTGAAATCACCAACACAATAAAATCGGCTTTTGTTGTTGTTTAATGTAAGAAAGAACTCATTTAGCTCATTAGAGAACTTATCTATCCCTGCTGTGAATCATCAAGGTGCCTATATACTACGCGAATTGTTACGGGATTTTTGTTAGTTGTAATATCAACCCACAGGTATTCAGTATTTGACAGTCAATTTTTTGAACTCTGATTTACGCTGTAGTTTAACGTATTTTTATTATAAATTCCCACACCACCGGCAAACGGTTTACTATCACAATGAACAAAATTATATTCTTTTAGATCGATGTTGTGGTTGAGGTTGCCCTCCCGTAATTTTGTTTCAGAAATAGCTATAATTTCCGGTTGATTTTTGAAACCGGACAAATAGTTAGTCAGCTAATCAATATGCTTTTGAAGGCTACGGATATGAAACTAAATTAAAAACAAATCTTCCCTATGTTTATTTTTGAAGCAGCTATGATTGAGAGTATCAAAATAATCGCATTTTTCGAATAGCTCAGAGTAATCACTATTTTCGGATCGGTTGGTTTTAAAAGGCGCAATGCTGTTGCTACTTAATCGATCATTATTTCCACAGTGCTTAGACTGCCATTCATCACAAGCGTTACTGTTAGTCGATAAGCTGTTATTGGAGTTAAGACTTAGTTTACATTTTGGATTGGGGTTATTTGAACTCGCCATATCCATTCAAAGTAGCATCCAATTGAAATAATAAAAGAATGTCAGGGGTGATTAAACGTCTTTCGCGACGAGATTACTGCGATTAATAAACAAAGTTTGGAAATTTAGAGCTATAAAGTCAATCTCATCAAACCTCAGTTTAAATAAATTTTCAGGTGACGATATAGCAATCCAGTCACCTCTACCTTCGTCTTTACCGCTGTCGCTGGCATCACCAGTTTTGGCTGATTCGTTCATCCGGATTTTCCCGTTGTGGCTGTAGCACTTGACAAATCTTGAAGGTACGACTTGCGAGCGAAATATAAAACACGAGGAAAGCTATATGTTTCCTTGACGCCTGTATAACGTAAAATAGCGGAAGAAGAAGCAAAACGTGAAAGATGCAACAAAGAAGTAAGGGATGTGTTCGTTGAACCATGAAAACATTTAAGCATATGCTTTCGATAAAGAGAGTTTCTCACTCGATGTAACATCTGTGACGTCAAAATCGAAAAACAAGTTAGAGTCTATCGATCTTACATTACACCATAATCTCGAAGCTAGCGTCTTTCTATTCATGTCGAACTATGGCGCATTAGTGTCAAGAACAACTGTGAACTACTTCTCGTTGTGTGGCGCAATTGCCTTATTTTGTTCTTTGCCAATAAGAAGAGCGGCAAGCGAAAGATCGAAAACCATACAATCCTTCACTCACATAGCGGACGAGCTTTATTTGGAGGCTGAAAGCGTGAAACTGCCAGACTATATCCCCCCACTCACTAGCTGTTATGAAACTCTGTACCAGCAATAAGAACTAATCGAGCGCGCCAGAACGATGAAAGAAACCACTAGACAAATCAGACAGCAATTCCAAGTCATTGCAGACTCTGGATTCCCACTCCCAACCTCAACTCTGCTCAGAAAGGCGGTGGTATCCGTCAAAGAAGGCAAGCTTATGTTTTCTACAAAATAACTTCCGCGCGTAGTGCAATTGATTATGAAAAACAAACCCTACTTGCTGTTTCGACCGAAAAGTGACACAAAGGACTACGTCATTCTGGTTTTCTGTTCCACAAATTTTGATGACACGCTTTACAGTATTCAAGAAAACGCAGAGGTGATTAAAAAAGATGTTCTGGCCGACTTTGATATAAAGTGGAGAACATTTCATTGCCACGAAGATTCACCCTTTACATACTGAACAACCACACCACGTTGGCGGTTCGAAACGACGACAATGCCACCTTGCACCGCAGGATCAGAAACAGTTAGGGTGCGTTTAGACTGGACGCGAAGCAACGCGAAGCAACCAAAATTTGACGTCATCGACAGCTCGCGAAAGGTTGCAACCGGTCGCGAAAGGTTGCAACAGGTCGCAATCTTCCCGAGCACTTGGGCAACATCGCTTGCTTTCAGGCTGCAGTAAGATAACCTACTGATCGGATTTTTACGATCGCAGTTTGCTAGAAAATAATGTAAATAGTATATTTGCATGGTTTAGCGCCTATTTATCAGTCCAAAAAATAGGTTATTGGCAAAGTTAGATTCGGGATAGTCGTAGGCTAGCCAAGTTAATTTGGATCTAGACAGCTAAGGCTGTAAATCCTAGAGTAATTTTTCATAGCTATGCTTGATATCAGAGCTTCATTGTAATGAATTCACCAAAGCAGTAGGCCTAGCCCCACGACATCTAGCTTTTAAAACAAAACTTTTTATTCTGTGCAGCATAGCAGAAGCTATTGTATCAGTCCAGTGGTTCTTTTGGCTGAGCACCTTTTGCTTTTTTTTTGCCTTAAACTAACATGGTGTTGTTCTTTTTTCAGAATATAAAACAACCCACCAGCAGGCTAGTTTTGAATGTGTTGATAGTGTTTTACCCATTATTTGTTGGCTTGTTTTAATTGAACAATCGTTTGAATACTGGAAAATTCGCAAAAAGCTTTTTCGTTGTCTGCATGGCCAAGCCAACTTGGTGAATAAACTGTATTTAGAATTGGTTTCAAGCTACAAACAAGAGCTACATAGATACAAAAAATCAAATAATTTCTATGAACTTTTGGATTTGCCTAATTAGCAATCACTTCTTTGAATAGCCGAGCTACAAACGTGGAATTTTTTCTACTGAATGTCCTCTTAAAAGTCTTGTTTCTGAAGGTTTGTGACAGTGATCAAGTTGAACTAGAAGCAATGGTTTTGGACTCCCCCAAGTTTTAAAATCATGAATATTGTAGTCTGGTAGTGATTTTTCACTCCAGTCCTATGTGATGAAAATAGAAGTGTTAAGTGTGTTAAATATTCCTTTACTGTGTCTTTGTGTAATATCTAAATTTAGTTGTTTGTGAATTCCAAAACAGTTTTACTGTCTCTTAAAATTTTAACTGCTTTACATGGTGAATAAAGTGATAAAGTAAACAATTTCAAGTCTGAAGTTCAATCATTACAATTACAGTCAGCCTAATCAGATAGAACTAGAAAGCCAATATATACCTAACCAGTAGAAAGTGAGTTCTATTTTTTGCTGGGGTTACTGTTATTGGAAGAGAAGTAGCTGCCAAGCAAGCCCAATGATATTGTTCATTCTCATTAGTCAGCACTAAAAACTTGATACAGCATTTGTAATCATTGGACTGGGGAAAGAAGCGTCAGTTACATGAAAATGTGAGAACTAACACCTCTTGTATTCAGATGCTTGAGTAACAATTTTCACATGAAAAAATCTAAAAAATTTTTTTATCAGGAGCATAACCAAAAAATTGCTGAGAAAAAGGGGCTTGAACTTACAGCTATAAGTTTGTCTGTAATTTTACAAACGGTGGTTTGGAGCGAAGCCCTTTGAGGTAAACGCAACCGTCGCAACGTACCAGTACCGCTAGAAAATGCAAACTAATAAAATGCTCTCGAAAGCATTTAACTTCGCACTAAACATCGATAAGCGCTCCGCTAGCGAATAAAAAACCAAACGTAGTTTTAGAAGCTGACTTTTCCTCAAAGCAACTGCTGGTATTACTGCGCTAAATTCTTGTCCTTCGATGATAGTGTCAAATCATGCAAAAACTGCAATGTTGTTTTTGCTTTCTCCAGCAAATCAACACAGCAATCCATTGCACAATAAGCAAAAACTCCACTACATAACTGATGACAAATCCAGCTTTCAGATTCACTCATAGCGTTAACATTGGGAGTCTTCATAAACAGCACTAAATAGCAAACACAAACAACTGTTTAAGCTCACTACAGGTATCATAATATGCTTGCCTGAAAAAGAAAAATCACATTAATAAAAAACATAGTTTACGCTTTAAATGTACCTATAGACTAGCCTATTGGTCTACACTCTACAAGATAGATCTACCAGTACCATAATGAGACATAAATTGTGAAAGGGTTAAGGATTTGTTAACTGAGTAAACACCGAAAGTGAACTTTTGACATCTTTTGAGAGAGAACTTTTGACTTCCAGCTTTTTTCGGTTCTGCATTAAAACCCAGAACTGTCATCGTCAAAACAGATTATGGCAAGTTTTCAGTTGAAGGATCTAAACAAAGCATTGATAGCTGGTGAATAGGCTAAGTATTACTAAGTTTTTGAAGAAATGACTTGTCTTTTCGCTTCCAAATTCGATCTACCGTACTGTACTTCGTTTTTCCCTTATGCTTTACAAAATTTTTTCTCAAGATTGTTTTGTTACCTATGCTTTTAGTCGAGTCTCTTCTTCACGGTTATTACGTGATAACGTAATACAAACTCAATCTTCGTTTTAATTCCAGCGCTCTATGACGAAACAGAACCTGTGATTACTATAATAGCGCTTCAATAATAAAGCACACAACACTTTCTGCTCATTGAGTACATTTTAAAAGTAAGTTGTAAAAATTAGCCTATGAAGCGACCAGTCGCGAAGATTAGCAACCACTCGCGAAGGTTGGTAACCTTCGCGAGTGACGTCATCGACCCCTCGCGAAGGTTGGCGAAGGTCGCCAACCTTCGCTTCGCGTTGCTTCGCGTCCAGTCTAAACGCACCCTTAGAGTCTTCCCTGACTCTTTTGGAGGCATACAACATCACCTCAACAAAGAAGCGTAGAGTTTCCGACACTGCTTTTCCTACGGACACTGGACTCTCTCAAACAGTCACTGAAGTTTGAAGATTTATTTGCAATGAAAAGAGTGCGTTTTTCTGACTATGCGACTATCTGCCTGCTGTTCGAATCCGACGCTTACGGTGATGCACCACGTTGCGATTGGATACGTGTTGCCCGAAATCGCCACCATTTCCGTCGATGAATTGACGCTTGCGCTAAACTTATCGAACACTGTCTCGAACCTGTGGATAGAATAAAAATCAGGCGTTTGATTTCTTTGCGAATGTATTGCAATGAACCACAAGTGAAAAAAAAAACTATTTGCGTGTTTCATTTACAGCAGCGAGAAATAGATTCAAAATTAATTTTACTTTCAGACGTGTTTTTTCATTATTTACGTTACAATCTTCACTCTAGTCAAGAAATTACAAGGAATAAAGAGATTTTGGTAAACTTATTACTATAAAAACAATATTACGTTATAAAAGAAACAAGATTTCAGAGAAATTTTGATTAAAACTTATCGAATGATATCCATTTTAAGGTAAAATTGTTGTTTTAAAGAAAGAAATAGTAAGACTTTAACTATTTTTACACAAAACTATCTCTATATGAAGAAGCTTATTTAAAACTTTTCAAGTTGATGCAAGTTTTCGACTTTTTAGATAAAATTTTTATTCAAGGCAAAGACGTTGTGAGATTTTTAGCTTTATGGAGCAACTTTTTTTTCGAAATCAAGACAATGGTTAAAAAAACTTTTCGATATTAGGTAAGTTTTTGAAATAAAAGCAATTTTCAAGACGAAGAAACGTAAGATTGTAAACATTTTTATAAAAACAGCTATACGTAAGCAAAAATTCGTTAAAAAAAGTTAAAAGTTTCAGTCAATTGTCGATGTTTCAGATAAAATTACTTTTCAAGTAAAAAAAATTGTTAAACTTTGAATGTTTTTTGGTCAATCTATTCCTATGTAAACAAGAAAATTATAAAAATTTAAGAGTTTAGACAAACGCTATTGATTGTTACGTTACAATTTTCGCTCAAGACAGAGAAAGTACAAGGATTAAGGAGAATTTAATGAATTTGTTTCCATAAAAAACAAGATTTTAGAAAATTATTAATTAAAAGTTATTGAATAATGTTTATTCTTTGATAGAATTATTGTTTCAAACAAAAAAGTAGTAAGACTTTAATTATTTTTTTCACAAATCTACCTCAATATAAACAAGATTACTCAAAAAACTTGCAAGATGTTGTTTAACACAAACAAATTGTATACCTTTGAGGTATCTTTAAACAAATTATCTCTATGCACACAAGAAAATCGTTGAAATATTTGAGAGATTGGAAAAATTTTAATTCAAAGTACAAAAAAACTTTTATTTTTCAGACAAATTTATAACCGAGGTCACGAAAATAGATTTAATTTTGAACGATTCTCCGGAATAACGATGAAAAAATTGCTGTCAAATAAGAATTCAAGGTAAATTTTAAAGGTTTTTACAAAATTATCCGCATGTTAACCAAAATATTCCAATAAAATTTTATGATGAGTGGAGTTTGAATTCAAATGATTAAAAAAAAACAGTCTTTGACAGCGAAGGTCAAAGTTAATATCATAGCATAACATGTAGTTACGTCAAAAATTGAAGATTTAAAATTCTACCGTCTGTTCCACCCGAAATCGGGATCATCAAGGGTGCCCTAATTAAATAAAATAAATAAAGTTTTAGGTAAATTTTTGGTCTTTTAGATAAAACTCTTATTGAAATCAAAGAAAATGCGAGTACTTGAATGTCTTTGACCAAACATTTTTCACAAAACCAAGAAAACGGTAAAAATGTTACTTAATTGGGTAAGTTTAGATAAAAGTAATAATCAAGATAAAGAAACTCAAGATTTTAATCAAATTATTGCAACACAAAGAAAAAATATAATGAAAAGTTTAAGTTTTAGGCAAGCTTTTCATTTATTTCTATTAAAATTTTCACTCAGGACAAATAAAGCGTAAGGTTTTAAAATATTTTGATGAATTTTTTCCTATAAAACAAGATCAAGTAATGAAAAAACTCAAATTTGTGGAGAAATTTTGATTAAAAGTTAGCAAAAAATATTCGTTTTAAGGTTGAATTGCCGTTTGAGTCAAAAAAATTTGAAAGATTTTGATATATTTCTGCAAAAAACTTTTTGATACAAACAAGAAAATCGCAAAGTTGACGTAAATTTTACTACTCGAGACTATAAGGCAACGTTTAATATCAAATAACACCAAAAAATAGAGAAAGATCTTGTTTTAACTCAAGATAGAGTAGTTGAATAAAACTTTACGGCATTTTTGCAAAAGGATCAGAGTAAAACATGCTTGTCATCCTAAAAAACTCGTCTGTTTGTACTTTCGATGATAACATTTTTTCAGTACTTTGCAAAAGCAAACAAAATCTGTAATTTTTTGGAACTTGAAGGCCTAAGCTTATACCGTAGACGTTCAAAATTCTTGGGAGTTTTGAAAACTTCTTGGACATTCTTAGACGTTCAAAATTCTTGGACAAGGCAAAAAAGATACTTGGGTTTTATACAAAAGAGATTAAACACTGGGTTTGAATATTAGGTAAGATGAAATGTTAAGGACATTTGGGTTGGAACTTAGAAAAAACATTGAAATACAAGTATCTTTGAGGACCATTTGCGTTTAACTTTCAAATTAGTCCTACCTTTGCTTTGGTGCAGAGTTGGAGTCGAGGACACAAGGCTCGAGGCCGAGGCCAAGGACACAAAAAAATTTCAAGGCCAAGGGCAGACCCTGTCAAGGCCAAGACCAAGGACCAAGGACACAGACGCAAGTGTTCTCCAAAAAAAGAAAAAAGGTACTCCAGATTTTTTTCAGGCGATCGCAAAAAAAAGGTCTTTAAAAATTTTTTTCAGGCGAAAAACGTCTTCAAAATTTTTTTTCGGCTATCTCTACTTGAGGAAACAAAAAAAAGGTCTTTGCAGATTTTCCGCAAGGTTTCTTACGTTTTCCAACGAAATTTCAACGGTTCTAAATTAAATAGTGCTGTCCTCGAGCCGAGGCCAGGGCAATTTTTGAGGACTTGAGGCTTCGAGGCCGAGGCGAAGGACGTCCTCAAGGACTCCACCTCTGCTTTGGTGATCAATATCTGGGTTCGAATCTTATACAAAACAGACATCTGGGCACGGCTTTTTAACACAAGCCAAAACGAAATTTTGCTTTTGTATCTTCGACAAGTCCCGACGTGTTAACGCTATTAAAACTTGTTTTTAAAGGGACATCATAAAATAACCCTAGCTAGCCAAAACGTCAGCGATTATACAACATTTTGCGTCATAGCCATTATTGAACTCACGTTGAAAATAGTGACCTCATATATTTACACCGTTTCTTATCAATCACGACAGGAGAATAACGTGTTTCACATTACATGCGTGCATACGCTTAAACTCTTGTACTATAACCAACTGCATGCAGCTTAACAATTTCAAACTTTAAAAGATTTATTAGCAAACTTGAAATATTTCAACTGCTTAGTTTGACACTAAAACAAATCAAACTTATAAAATTAAACTTAAAAGGTTTCAACTGCAGAGTAAAACACTCCAACAATTCATTAAAGAATCACCTTTTCATTTTAAGTTGCGGTCAGGAGCTACGGAGTTCGATTCACGGGTGAGTCATACACTAAATTTTTACTTGAAAAACCACCTATGGTGGTTTGGCACTAAAACAAGTCGGACGTGATAAAATTACCTTTTAATTTAAAACTTGAAGTCAGGAGGTTACCCGTTCGGTTCTCACTCAAGCCTTGCAAAGCTTTAGACTTTAACAAACCACCTGCGATGAATCTCAGGCAACCCTTGCAATTATTTGTAGACTTTAAACACCATAGTCGGTTCCCAGGCTAACCTTGCCAACTTTAACTAACCGCCTGCGGTGGTTCGATCCGCAGGCACTTTTCGAGTTTTGACCAATTTCCAGGGTTCGATTCTTAGTGTTAGACTAGGGTTAGAACAAGGGAAGCTCTAGGGTTCGGTTTTTAGGGTTAGAGCTAAGGTAACATTTACAATTAGCAGAGGTGGGGTCCTCGAGGACGTCTTCGAGGACACATGTTGAAGTCCTTGGCTTTGAAGATCAATACCTTGGCCTTGGCCTCGAAGCCTCAAGTCCTCGAAAATTGCCCTGTCCTCGGCTCGAGGACAGCACTATTTTTTGAACAATTGAAATTTCGTAGAAAAACCCCAGAAACCTCGCGAAAAATTTGCGGACACCTTTTTTGTTTTCCTCATTTGGAGCATAGGCGTAGCCAACGCGGGGCAGGGGGCCCGCCCCCCCCCCCCCCCCCCCCGATTGAAATTTCACCAATGACAAAAATGTGATAAAAAAGCCTATTGTTTCTTCAGTTTCAGTTTTTTTTTAGCATTTTTCGCTTACAACAGAAAACTAACAACAATTTTAAAGACCAGGGTCGCCGGGCCCCCCTCATTTCAATTTTTGCCAGCCAATTTAAACGTATAACCCGGAGAAAATGGATAGTTTTCGTCCTAAAAGTTGCTATCTCAGGCCCACATCTAGCCTTTTTATGAACGTAATGCCTTAATCAGGGCCGGATTTACCATAATATCACGCGATACCAGCTAGAGGCCCTGAGCTGAAATCGTAAGACTTTTTTGGTCTTCACCTATATTTGACAGGAAGGTGTTGCAAAAATCTCCAAAGTGCCAGGGGCCTAGCGCGATGTAAATCTCGCCCGACAATAACATGGTTAGTAGGCGTAAATATCTATTGGACCATTTTTCAAAAACAATTCAGTAATTCACCTTCAACCTCGCTGGTTTTTACGCACAAAAATACTTTAAAAAAAATTAGTCATGGAAAATGCTGATTGAACGAATCATTGAACTTCAATTGAGGGAGCCTGGGCCCCTAGGCCGAACACTCCTTTAGCTGGTTATTTTCATGACAAAACAAAATCAAGGAAAATCTTCAAGTGGGATTATTATTTACCTGCTAAAATGCTGCCAGAGACAATGCACCTTACTTCCCTCTACCTCGACCAAATCACTTACAATTAAAATTTAGCGTCCAAAATGCAAGATGTTGAACGTGTTTTGGACTTAAATTGCTAGTAAGAGGAGGATTAAACAATTGATTTTTTTAATTGGCTTTCAAATGTCAAAAATGTAGTGCTTTCAAATGGCTCTGAGCACTTGCAAAATGTGATTCAATGCCATCAAAATAGCTTTTTTTTTCCAAAAAATCACAAAAAATTGCCCAACGGCTGGGCTTCGCCCCCAGACCCCCAAACCCCCGTCTGTGATACCTTTGAGTCACACTTGCTTTCTCAACACGTTTCCAAAGTTAGTTTATTTGCATTTTTCAACTATTAGTTTCAGCCCCCTCCCTTTGCAAAATCCTAGTTACGTGACAACAGGCAACGATTTCAGATCTTCCATCCTATGATATCTTTGTCCCACAAAAACTTCCTCTTTGGAAAAATTTTGATGACGTCATTTCATGTGATTAGTGGTTTAGGCTTCCTCCAATCAAAAATTCTGGGTAGGCCATCGAATTGGAAATCGCCTGAGAAAAAATTTGAAGACCTTTTTTTCTTGAGAACACTTGCGGCTGTGTCCTTGGTCCTTGGCCTCGAGAGGGTCTGTCCTCGGAAAGGCAGTCCTTGGCCTCGGATTTTTTTTGGTCCTTGGCCTTAGCCTCGAGCCTTGTGTCTTCGACTCCTGTTTCAGAATCACAAAATCAAAGTGCCTCGTGTGTAATTTAATGACGTGTCTGACGACTTCTTCACGTGTTAGCCTTTGGTCCTTATTGCATATTTCATTTTTGTTGTAGTATTTGTAATTAAGATCACGTGCAAACCCCTTTTTTCTAGCTTTTGTAAGTTTCACGTGGACCTGGGCTCATTTCATTCATTCTTGATTTTTGCTGGAACAGTGCGCACTAATTTATTTTTCGAACGTTTTCTGGATTTAAATTTGGGACGTCAATTGGGACAATCTTGGTAAAAATTTGCTCCATTTTAAGTTGCCTGCTTTTATTTTCACACCATATTTAAATACATTTCTTTTAATCAACGGATTGTGGTTGTGATCTTTCTTTGGATTCAGGTAATTAGAGAATTGGAGTGAAGACCCGTTGGGCTCCCCACGGGGTTACCGTCATTATCCGCTTCAACTTGTTACGGTTTCGTAACAACTCCATCTCTGACAGTTAGAGCTAGGGTTCGATTCTCAGGGTTAGATTTAGGATAAGATCTACGGTTAGAGCTAGGTTCAATTCTTAGACTAGGGTTCTTAAAGTAACAGCTAGGTTCGATTTCAGGGTTAGAGTTAGGATTAGATCTACAGTCAGAGCTAGGGTTCGATTCTTAAGCAGCCAGTCCCGCAGATACACACGTCCCGCATGTCCCGAAGTCCCGCTATCCCTATGCATTTTAGCCAGCATATACTACTCCTATCTTTGATTGTGCTTATTCTTTGTATTATACCGTAATTTGGTAGTATATAATAATAAAGTTGCAGTTTTATTTCTAAAAAATCTCTTGGAATTACCTTTTCTCTAAGGATGTCCGCCCAACAAACTCATCTTGTTTATTTCCTTCCAATAGTAAACAGGGACGTGGAAGTGGAAGCTGGAAGCAGAAGCGTTGGAAGTGGTTATTTTTTTGTGAAGCGGAATCACTTTGATGAACGAGATTGGAAGCAAAAGCGTACTCGGAAGCGAAAGTGTTGAAAAGGAGCTGGAAGCGGAAGCAATTTTTCAAAATCAGGAGCTCCGGATTTTCAAAACTAGCTACAACCGTTGGGGTAAATGCAACAATAATAATATTATTCATAGGTACATAACTATGCATGCAAAATTTCCATTTTAGGTATTGTCCTAATTTTTAGCGTTTGTGCTGCCGTAAATTATCGCAATTAATAAAGAGCCATCAGCACACCCGTCTTTGCCAAAGAACATGAGTGTAATATACGTGTTATACCACCAATACTACCATGGCATCAGAGTTCGAGAGTTTACTGTGGCCAGCAGCAGTGGCGATCTAGAAAATTTTGGTGAGGGGGGATTTTAGGCACAAACCCTCAAAAATTCGGATGTCTTCACCGAAATTGAGAGTGATTTTTCGGCCGAATCCGTTAGCTTTACACTGGTGGGGGGGGATGCATCCCGAAATGGAGCCTAATTTTCGAAATAAAGGTTAATTTTTCGGCCGAAATCGTTCCTTTTAGGCTGGTGGGGGGGATGCATCCCCCCCATCCCCCCCCTAAATCCGCCCCTGGCCAGCAGTGGCCACGATGTGGTTATGATAGGCTCCTTCTTGATTTGCTGTGGCTGCTGCACGTGCTGGCAAGTGGCACTGCCAAGTAAGCCTAGTAGTGTCACCTGTAGTTAATGAAACCTTGTACTTAGCCAGTCGCAGCTGTTACAAACTGAAAGTTGCTTACCGGTAACTAAGAACCTGCTGTTCCTGGTAGTAGGGAATATGGATGATAGCTTACAGTAGGGGATACTGCAGTTTAGTTTCTGGTACATTAATTAAACTATGTTTAGGTCTATAGCCCTTGCAGTATTCCTTTCAGGGTCAGGGCTAAGGTTGGCCGATCTTAAATTTTCATGATTTTTAAATCTCGTTCTTTTTTATTTCCTTTTCAAGTGCCAAGGTTAGGGTTTAAGTTTGGGTTAGTTAGAGTTGGACGTAGAGTAAGTTTAGAGTAGGTTAGGGATTTGAGCTTAAGCTAAATTTGAGTTAGAATTAACAAAAAACTACTGGTAGATAGGCATAAAACTTACCAGTAAAATAAAGCCTTTCTAAATTTTATTGGAGAATCAAGAGACACAAATTAATTCTTGCTTGATTAAAAGTTGTCTTTTATTGATCATGGATAAGGTACTACAGTGCATTAAAAGTTTAAAAGTTTAAAAGAATAAAAGTTGTCTTTTATTGATCATGGATAAGGTACTGTACTGCAGTGTCCAGGATTTTTGATTGGGGGTCCCAAACATTAAATCACATGCAATGACGTTATCAGAAATTTTCAAAAGTGGGATTTTTTGTGGAACAAAGATATTGCAGATTAGCAGATCAAAAGCCGTGGCATGACTGTTGGCACATAATCGGGGTTTTGCTATAGGGAGAGGGCTCAACCTCCCCCAAAAAGTGTAAATTGGGATGCGTAATGAGCAAACTAGTGTGTCTCAAACGTTGCATAGACGGGGATATGGGGGTCTGGGAGCGGAGCTCCCAGTCGGTGGGCAATTTTTTATAATTTTTGGGAAAAACTTGCTATTTTAATGACATTGGATCACAATTTACAAGTGTTTACTACCATTTTAAAGAACTAGATTTTAACATGTGAAAGCCAATTGAAAAAATTAAATTGTTCAAACCTCCTTTTACTTACAATTTAAGTCCAAAACTTGCTTAATATCTTGGACTTTGGGGTTAAGGGTTAAACTTAGTAAGTAATTTGGCCCAGGTAGGGAAAGCAAGGTACATTGCTTCGAGCAATATTTTAGCAGTAAATTCACTCAAAGATTCTTCTGACAGATTTTTGTTTTGTCACAAAAATAAACAATTCTAGGAGTATACACACGACCAGGGGTCCAGGCCCGCTCAATTCAAATCCAAAAAATAGTATAATGAGCATTTCCCCTGCTAATTTTTTTCAAAACTATTTTGCCGCGGAAAAATTGGAGAGGTGTAGATGGATTGTTATTTAAAAATGGTCCAATAGATATTTACGCCTACTAACCATGTTATTGCCCGGGCCGGATTCACATTGCGCACGGCACTTTGAAGATTTTTTCAACATTTTTCAGCCAAATAATATAGATGAAGATCAAAAAAAGGCTCACCATCTGAGCACGGGGCGCCTAGCAGGTACTGCGCCATATTTTGGTAAATCCGGCCCGAGTTATTGCATTTCGTTCATAAAAAAGTTTGGTGAGGGCTTGAGATAGCAACTTTTGGGACCAAATTCTCATTTTCTCCGCAGTTATATATTTAAATTGGTTGGCAAAAATTAAATTGAGGAGGCTCAGGGCCCCTGTATGGTTATCAATATTGTTGTTAATTACCGTTGTAAGCGAAAAATGCTAAAAGAAACTGAAACTGAAAAACAATAGACTTTTTGTCATATTTTGCCATTGGTGACATTTCAATTGGATGAGGAGGGCCCCCTGGGTTTTACTGGCTAGGCCTATGGGCCCTATGCCATATGGTAAATCCTGTCCTGGTTGTTGCAATACGTTCATAAAAAGGTTAGCTGAGGCCCTGAGGTTGCAACTTTTAGGAAAAAAACGCTTAAATTCATCCGGACTATACATGTAAATTGGTTGGCAAAATTTGAATTGAGGGGGTCTGGGCTCCCTGGTCGTCAATATTAGTGTTAATTACTGTGGGGCATATGTACTGTTGAAGGCGAAGATGCTAAAAGAAACTGAAAAAACAAGGCGTTTTCGTCACCTTGTTCTTATTGGTGACATTTCAATTGAGGGGGATCCCGGGCCCCTTGGCTACGCCTATGGTGCATTAACCATGATTGCTAGATCTTGGTTAGTTTGTTATGACATGCTAGGCTACTGTATAGCCAAATTTGCATGTTTTTTTTTTACACTAAATACAATTAGCTGTTTCATACTGAGCAGAGATGTGGAAGCGGAAGCTGAAAGTGGAAGCGGTTAATTTTTTGTGGAAGCGGAAGCACTCCAACGAAAGAGACCGGAAGCGACCAATTCTATCCGGAGCTGAAAGCGGAAGCAAAAATTTCAAAGGTGAGGAAGCGAACTTGGAAGCATAAAACTTCAAGAGGAGTTGGAAGCGGAAGCATTAAAAATTTGACTGCTTCCACATCCTTGATAGTAAAAGTGTTTTGTATTTTATAGTAAATTACTTTGGTAGATCTTTGCTAAAAAAAGAAATGCTAAAATTTTTTTTGTGTTTCTGTCAGTTCAAAATTCGCCTAAGACATTACTAAAATCAGACAAACATATTACCAGTTGCATGCCTAAGACAGCTGTTTCGCCTAATCTCAACACTCATCAAGTAGCATAGCAGGGCCAAAATGACAAATATTACCGTGATAAAACTGGCGAAAAAAAACACCAAGAAAATAGATTTTTTGACTTTCTTAGTAAAGTTTTTATTCGCAAGTTTTAGCACCGAAATATTTGTCATTTTGGCTCTGCTAAGCCAACCTGATGAGCCTTAAAATTAGGCGAAACAGCTGTCTTGGGCATTCAGCTGCTAATTTTTTTGTCTGATTTTAGTAATGTCTTATGTGAACTTCGATGTTTGTTCGATTGCTTTCGTAATGTATTTTTTTAATCGTGTTTTCTTTTTATGTTTTGTTTTTATACGTAATTACTGGACCCCAACCAGCTTGGATGGATTTGTGTCTTTTCTTTTGAATTTCTGGTTCATCAATATTAATCGTGTGTGATGGATTTTCCAGTAGATGCTTGTTTACGTCTGTTTGTGTTCCAGTTTTGTTGCCAGGGTAGTGTTATTTCAATCGTCATGTTAAATTCCATTTTGTTTGGCCAATGTTGCTTCCACTGCATGAGCACTTTAACTTTGTTTATAAGTAACGTTGTTTATAACTGACATTGTTTATAAGTTAAATTGCTTAGGCTGTGGAAGCTATACATTGGCCAAACAAAACTGCCAGTTGTTACTCCTCATTAGCAATTTTCATAACTGCAATCCTGAGATGATTAGAAACAAAAATAAATGAGACCTGATTGAGTGTCCAACCATTTGAACTCTCCTACCAGTCTATCCCTTAAGAGGCCACAATCGTTCTCCAGCTTGCAGTTAAGCTCAACAGGCTTTTTTTGTTTTTAGATCGTAGTTTATTTAAACTTCAGTTCACGTTCAATTACCAATTTTCAGATTAACTCGGATGCCGTCCATTAATTGTTACTTGTTTCACGTTGGCAGCAAAAGAGAAAAACAAATTATTTGCAGTTGAGTAATAAAAACACAAGGGTTGCCGAAAAGAAAAATATTGTTCAGAACGGAGTAATCCATATTTCCACGTAAACCATTACGAATTTACCCTTTTAGTTTCCATTCGATGGACTCTTGTAATAGAGAACGCATTATAACACAACAGAGTACCCACAGAGGCAGCGTGTTGACAAATTTGTACTCAAGTGATTTGTTTCAAAGTTTTTAAATTTTCTTGGCAGTAAGTTGGAACTAACGAACAAATTGAGAAAAGTCTTTTCGGTTTTCAACGTCTTTTCGGGACAAAAGTTAATTCTGTGAAGTATAAGTGCTGTTTGCAGTACTGTAGGTATACTATAAGTCAGAGTAAAAATATTTGAGGCAAATCTCAAAAACTCTAAGCTGGATTAAAAGTCCACCTTCTACACTCCTCCAGCAAAATTCCTACATCTTAATCTGGCTGTAGTAGATGTACCGTAAATTAGTAGAGATACCTGTAGGTTACCAGAAAAAAATAATTGGCGAGACCCTCATATCGGTTTTGCAAAGTAATAAATATGCAGCAAATAAACGACAAGAAGAAGCAAGTTGAGGACAGCAAACATACATAGCATACAAAAACGACCCCTGCAGACCTGCCACGAACTTAATTCATGATACTCAACTTCCCTAAGCTCTGGCGGTCCCTGCCAATGAATGATAAACAATCTGCTTCTTCCGCGTCCGCGGCAAATTATTCATCATGACGCCTTGCAAGTTTAAGCTCATCCTAGTAGATTAATACTTCCTCCCAAAGCTTTCAATGCTGAATATTCTTGCCTGTCAAGCTGCGAATAAATAATGAAGATAAAATATAAACAAATGACCCACAAACTTCACTTATGTTTACGACATTGTGTTTGAAAACGTGTTAAACTATTTCCCCAATTATAATATTTAAGTCAACATTTGGGTTCTCTGAGCCACAAACAACATTAATGTTACAACAACATAGTATTGTAAGTAGCTTTAGTATCGTTTTAGATTACTAAACTTCAAAACAATAAAAAGAGAGATGTCCGCTTCTTGTTGCGCAAAGAAATTCATCGAGTTTCATGTAAAGCCCCTCAACAGCATCACGTGTTTCACTCGTGTCAACCACAAGTATGCAATTATATAAATACACAACTCAATCATGAGAACGTTTAAATAAAAAAGCTTTTTTTGCAACAACCAGCAAAATTGCTAAAAATATGCCCTGCGGATTTCAAGTTTATTGGCTCTCTTTCGGGCGGCAGGTCCTAATCTTTTTCAAACCGATACCGAAATCACAATAACCATTGTGCTTCGTTATTTTCAATATTTTTCTGTCAAAAAAAAAAAAGTTCAACCTACAATATGTATTTGTGTAAATACTGTTCTAATTACTTTTAGCATAAATGCTTTTCAAATTTAGAGAATCGGTTGCGAGTGAGCTAGAATTTTGCATATTTCCTGTGAAATTGACCGGAACAAACTGAATGCTGGAATTAGCAACCGGTTCCGTACTTTTGCTTTTTTAGTTCAAACAGTCACAATTCAGTTAAAATCAGCACCGGTGGACTGATGACATTAGTTTTTCAGAGAAAGAGCTTAAGCTACGGTCAAAATTAGACTCGAAATAGGGTAAAGATTTCTCTTTTTATTTTTTATTGTTGCAGGGTATAAGACCCGGTCATATCTCAATAAAGCTGATAAATTCAAAATCAAGAAAACCTTCAGAATAATTGCGCTTCTTGCCTGTGTCTGCCGTTACAAAATTTTGCTTTACGCTTTACGCTCCCAAACAAAGATTACTAACTCTGATCAGAACCAAACACAGGAAACAGACCAGTGACCACATTGCGACGTCACCAGGGGTACCGAAACAAGGGGGGATGCGGGAGCTTATCCCCCCAATAGTTTGGCTGTATCCCCCCCAATAATTTGAATGGATGTACAGTACATCTAAACGAAAATTGGGGAAAAAAGTGTTCCATTTTTGATGAAAACCCTTTTTTTTGGTCTTCACCTGAATTTGGGGAAAAAGTATTCTATTTTTCATGAAAACCTTTTTTGGTCTTCCCTGAATTTGGGTAAACAAAGGGTTCTAATTTTCATGAAGAACTTTTTTTTTTGGTCTTCACCTGAATTTGGGGGAAAATAAGAGTTCTATTTGCATTTTTTTGGTCTTCACTAAATTTCCAAACCTGAACAAAATCGTGGTCGAGGTTCATCCCCCCAATGTTGAAAATAGGGCAAAAGTGGGGTAAAATTGCAAATTATCCCCCCAATGCTCAACAAAGATCGGCACCACTGGACATCACAAACAAAAGACAAAGCAATTGGCTGATTAATTTTGATTGCATTTTCAAGCACTATGAATGCTTTTTCAAAAAAAATCAAAATTCATATTCACAGAATAATGTACATATTGATTTTGTTTCTTCATTACTTTCCCAAAAAGTTAAAAATTAACCCCCAGGGAGTAGTTTACCCCAATTAGGAAACCACTAGTTTAGGAATTTATACAGTAATACCAAGTTAAGGATAAAATACTAGTTTAACGATGTCATCTAAGATTCAGTGAAACTTATCAAAAAAATTCTGTCAAAGATAATTTGTTTTATTTATCAAGTTGAGTAATGTAAAGGCAGAGGCTCCCGCAGGGGGGGCACTTGCCCCTCCCTGGAAATTAAGATGTCAAGTATTTTTTTGCTTAAATTTAAAAAATAAGTCTAAATATATCCATCTAAACTAAAAAGCCAACATTTTGTGGAGCTTTTTTACCATTTTTGCTTTGGTGCACAGAGCGGGCGCAGAAGGAACAGGAGCAACGAGCGTAAGCAACACGAGCGTAAGCAACACCCTAAAATTAAGCATTAAATTGTTTGATTAAATAATCAATATCAAAAGTTTCAGCATCTGTCTTTGCAGTAGCGTAACCAGTAGAGGCGGGGGCTATAGCCACCCTCCTATTGGCCGGTCAACCAAAATGCAGAATAAGGAAAACACCATGTTTTTAGCACTTCAGAGACAGTCTTTTGGACTGGAACGGACTCAAAACTGATTTAAAAGCATTGTTTGAAAAATATATTCAGGGGGGGATAATTTGTCAAAAATGATACTCACAAACCAATGACAAGTTTAAAAAATGGCCAAAAATAAGCAATCAAACTTGATCGCTAGTATAAAAATGCTGAACGTTGGCTTCATCAACAAATATGCTGTAAACTCAGGAATGGAGGTTAGGGGCTATGCAGTATCCGGTTAATTATCAATCATTTCTCTCAAATCTCTTTCCATTAGCCTCCCCCAAATTATCTTTTTGTATAAAATATAGACAAAATTAGATTATTCTGCGTGAGTTTTATTTAACTATACGATTTTACGATTTACCAACATCTGAATAAGAGAACTAAAATTTTACCGTTAGCCACCTCCACCATAGCCCATTTTATGCAATGAGTTTAATCATGTTTGCACTGCCAAATTTTATGCCACGTTTTAACAGCATCAATTTTTTATCAAAAGAGTTCTAAAATTAAGTTATTTTTACAAAAAACTGCAAAATTTTTGAGCGCTGGGGGCTCTGCCCCAGATCCCCAAAACAGCCTCCATCGATTGCAGATTTCTGGCTACGCGCCTTGGTCGTTCTAAATACAATAGAGCGTTTGATATTTCAAAGTTAGGCTGTGCGTATATAAACACTAAAACAATAATTGCTCTGCCATTAAATTAATTTTGCTCAAGACCGAAATCAAAACCAAACTTGTAATCAAAAGCGTAGCTATGGGAGCTGTGTCCGCTTGCATTGACCGGTAGACAATAGTGCAAGATAGGAAAAACACAACAACCTTTGCCGTTCGGAGGCAATGTGGTTCAAAGCCGCTTTCAAAAAATTTATCATCATTATTATGTTTTTACGGTGGGGGGGAGTGTATTAACTTATTTGTCAAAAATACAGGTTACAAATAACACGATAAAAAATTTAAAACATGGATAAAAATAAGAAGTCAAAATTGATTGCTTAATGCAAAATTCTTCAGTAAGGTTCCTAAAAAAAAGAATATAGGGGAGGGGGGCTATTCAGCATTTAATGATAACGAGATTTGGACTTGACCTGTTAGTAAAGTAGGGGGTTGAAGGGGCTGAACTATTCGATTCTTTCAAATGGCTTTCAAAGTGTATCTATTTAGTTTTTTAAATGGTTCTAGACAGATGCGAAATTTGATTTGATTAACGTTAAAATGGCTAATTTTTTTTCTGAAATATCACAAAAATTGCCCCGGAGTTAGGGTTTTGCTCACAGAACCCGGTTTGTGACGTGCTTTAGTTGAACCTGTTTGCTAGACGCGCTGCCCAATTGAGGAATTTTTCGTGTAAAAACTCTCAATCTTTAGGTTAATCAAGCCCCCTCACTCCCCTTTTTAAAATTCAGATTGCAGTCAGTGGAGCAACCGAGGAAGCTAAGGGAGCTTAACCTTCACTTTTCCTTATCCAAGTCATTGGGAAAACTTGGCTCACATGATTATGCAAGCGTTTAAACGTGGTTTGAATTTGATCTGCAAGTAGAGAGCCGAAAGGGCTGGGCAATGTATGATTTTCAAGTAGATTCCTAATCTCAGCAACTTTGTTCTATCCAAAATTCTAAAAAACGTTCGAAATGTGATTCAAATGACGGTAAGATGGTTATTTTTTTTTAAAGAAATTGCGAAAATTGCCCAGTAACTGGGGTCTTTGCCGTCAATAATACACTTGAGCTGCATCAATAATACATGCATCAAGAGCTGCGTCAATAATACACTTGAGCTGCACAATGCTGCGTCAATAATACACATTTTTTAAACAGAATCTTTTTAACTTCTTGTTCAAGCCCCTTATCAAAATCCTGTTTGCAGCCGTAAGGTTTTATTTGATTCAGTACATAATGGATACGTCGCTTGCCCTCCCCCCTCTTAAAAATTTTCTACGGGCACCTCTGTGTAAGGGCGAGCTAAACAGATCATGAACAGTGTATTATTAGCAGTTATGCGAAGAGTAGACATAGTTTTCATAGTACTTCCTGAGTAGACCACGCTTTCATGTTTTCAAAGCAAATGCGCTTCGTAGTGATTAGCATTAT
Source organism: Trididemnum nubilum (assembly GCA_963965965.1). Lineage (NCBI taxonomy): Eukaryota > Metazoa > Chordata > Ascidiacea > Aplousobranchia > Didemnidae > Trididemnum > Trididemnum nubilum. The sequence continues at coordinate 11,160 of CAWYPQ010000528.1, read as the reverse complement.
TACGGCATTTCATTTGTGTTCAATTTCTCCGCAATCGCTACTTTACTTTAATATGGGAAGCCTTTGTACCCCATCCTTCTTACATGTTACACCATCCAAACTGAGATTTTTCGATTCGAAAAAGTTGTTGCTTGGTGTATAGAATATGGATGAGATTTCCGAATGTAATCTTGCACTTGCGGCTATAATCTTCGGTGCAACTTTTTACACGAACCAGTAAATTTTATCTTGAGGCTGGCAGTTTGTAAATTTTCATGAGTTTTCAGCCTTATTTGCTTTTAATTTGTTCTTAACTTCATTTGATTAGATAAAGTGACACAAATTTATTCTTGCTTGACTAGAAGTTGTCTTGTTTTGTAGATCATGGCAACTGTTAGACAACGCAACAACGGAAAAACAGAAAATACCAACAAAACTCTGTTGGTTACTTGCTAAGACGTTGCATTGGTCCCTGGTCCTAATTATGTTTTCATGCGAAGCCTAGCATTGCTCTTAAATCTATTTTACACGGGGAGGTGGAGGAAGCATGTCTCCCCCTCTCAATTTTTTCGTGATAAATCTCTTCACCAAAAAGATTTTTATTTAAAATTAATTTGAGTTTGAGTCAAATTTTATTTCAAGCAACTTCTGAAAGTTTGAATTTGATAAGGTAAAAGAAAGTTTCCCAATTTTGAGGTTTCCCGAAGTCACTTTCCAAAATCTGAGCATTTTTCGGCTTTCAGAGGTGTAAAGTAACGAAAGTAGCTCTACTTAAGTAGCCTACTCAAGTAGAATTTGTCGGTAACGAGCGCTTTTTAAGTAATTATATTTTTGGATACTTTCTACTTTCACGTGATTAACATTAACGTAACATAACGCTACTTACGTACATTTTATATTAAAAGCAGTTTGTAGGGTTAGTAAGGCATTTCTAATTTTTTTTTTTTTTTTGGCAACGTCGAGCAAAATGCACGAAAACCGTGGTAAAAATTGTGAATGAGCGCGAGCTCGATTAATACAGACAGGTCCAAGTCCGCGCTTCTCCACCTTATGGTGTTGTTGGAAAAGAGACGAGATTTGCGTACGGCACTAGCGATTCCTGCGCCACGGGAATATTAGTTTAATTACTGACTACTGGGTAACAAAGTAAACTTACCATAAGGGTGGCTGTGATGCTCGGTGCTAGTGACGTGATATTTAGTAACGAGGTTGAAAGTTTCTTAGTTTGTAGGCTAGACTATAGATGCCAGATTTGGTATTCCAGATGACTCTTGGATTAGGAGTTAGATAGGAGAAGGCATTTTTGTCTCCTCCCCCCCCCCCCCCCCCCCCCGCGTAAAATACGTTGGTCAAATACTCAAAGTAAAATAAGGTTAAATTTAAAGCAAAAATGACCCTTGAGTCCCTATGCAATTAATCTTGTTCAGATGAGCTGCGTCTTTAAAAAGTGTTTGGATTCTGCAGTGGGTCGATATTAAACGAAGACTGAACGCAATTCGATCAGGGTATTTAAAGTTAGAGGCATTAGTATTACAGTATATTAGATTGGCGACTCCATCCTTCTTGCCGCATTCGCTTTAGAAAAATTTTAGTTAGAACACGACTTAGGAGACTTTCTTGATTTTAATTTTGATAAGCAACCTTTACGCTGATAATTGGCGACACCATTCCAGCAGTGCCGTCGCCAGAGCAGACGAAGTGAGAAAGCACTAGCCCAAAGTGGGGTGGGTACTGAAATAGACTAAACTTTTGCACATAAAAACTGATATTTTACGGCTACAAATTATACGCTATTTAAAAAATTTTGCATTCACGTTCGAAAAAAAAGACGTATAAGTCCGCGTTTATGTAGTTCTTTTCGTCTGCGGTCTGCGTCGTTCTGTCAGCAGCATGGCCGAGCGGAACTGAGCGCTGATTATTGCGTAAGCAATACTGCGACCCGAGTTCGATTACGGCTGCAGGCCGCCTGCTTTGACACATACGCGGGTACCTGGAGACTCGAAGAGCGCGAGCTCACTTCCCAGTGACCCTCATCTCTCCATTCTTATTAAGTTCGTTGAGTTGTGAATCCTCAGTTGATTTATATGATTTATATCATACAATCGCTTAAAAAATCAGTCTGCTGCAGTGAATGCGACCAGAAGCGCAACCTTAATTTTGCTACGAAGGAAAAGTCTTGAACCCAAAGTAATCTTTTCTGTGCAAAGCAATTGTCTAATTAAGGCCCCTTGCTGAACAAACTGATGCAACTCAAGCGTATCACAGAGGGAGTCTGGTGGTAGAGCCCCCTGCCAATGGGCGATGTTTGTGATTTTGCGGCAAAAATAACGATTTTAACGCCATTTTAACCACTTTTTGCACGTTTTTGAAACTATATAAATAACGACAGTAAATTGCTAAAATTCACAAATCATTGATAGAAATAAATTTCTTAACCCTTTCAGTCCCCCTCATACGTAAGGTCAAGTCCAAAACACGTTTAAAAGCTTGTTTTTTGTGTTACGTTTTCTAAATGGCTTGAGGTCCCCTTATAGCCCATGCAACATGGTTGCGCTCCTGACTGCGACCTAAAAATATCTTGTGTGCTCTGAAAAGATAAAAACAGCAGATCTTTTAAAAAGATATTTTCTGTACTGTTTTAGGCCTTAATCACTAACGAAGTACCGGTAACGATTCTTTAGGCTTACATTCCTATTCCGCGACACATCCGTAAAGGCATAGTAATAAGACGAATTGTTGCGTCACATTTATGTACAGCAGTTGCTGGTCAGCAATTTCGCAAAGAATCGAAAAAACTTCAAACAAGAATAATGTTTGAACGCTATTTTTCCATTTTCCGTTATTGTCTGTTGCAGCGCCACGTGGAGGCATTTCGGGGCCGTGCCCTCCCCAAATCACTGCTTGTGCCCCTGCCAAACAAGAAATGTGCCCCTCAAGCTAGGATTGTGTCCTTACAGAAAGTTAACAGGCCCAATGCCACTGAAGTGCATTTCCGGGCCTGTGCCCCTCCCAAAATACTGCTTGTGCCCTCCAAGTGTGCGTAAAGTCTCCTTCCCGAACAAAAACACAAGTGAACGCCAAGACGAAGGCTAAGATTTTGTGCCTAACGCCTTTTTTTTGGTCTTCACACCTGAACTTGTGGGCAAGAGCCGGGATCCGCTTCATAAAATTCCGTCGCGCTCCACCAGGCTATTAACGTGCCCCTCCGGCCGAAAATTGTGCCCCGAAAGAATGCTAACGACCCGCATCCACAGGGTGTAGTTTGTAATGAAGACCTTGTTTTTTGGTCTTCACTTCCAAATTTCAGAGAAAAATTCATTTGCTCCCCCTCAAAAATTGTTTCTGCCTCCTCCCCAGTCACGTTACTCTGGCGCCTGGCCTAGCTGGTCTGTTTTCTTGTCGTTGCATGATGCTCCAAAAAAGTATTTTGAGTAAACCGAAATGATGGGCACGGCCCCTCTGCCCCCCATTTAACAACGGCACTGCTGCATCCCAGTTCTACCTTATTGTAAGTTTCGTCGCAATTTTTGCATTGAGTCTTTTCGCTGCGCACTATATCGTTAATATGTTTGATCTTGTGAGCAAAATAGATCCGAGTTAGAAAAAAAGAGATTATTGTGCTGTAGCCCAGCGATCTCAATAAAAATTCTTGTTATATTCGTTTCAGTTTAAATCATATCCTATTAATACGGCAATTTATTACTACCTACCTAGTCATACCGGAAGAAAAGTCTACCAACATCCTTCTAATTAAGTCTACCGTAATTGCTTATTTTGGGACTCTAACAAGAATAAACTTTGCCAACCGGCCAGTTGGTCGAGCGGTAATGCGTTCGTCTCTGGAGCGGGAGGTCTGAGGTTCAAATCTCGGGCCGGTCAAATCAGACACAGAATTGCCAACGACTCGCCACCGCTGCCACATTTCTTTAAAAGGAGCTGTGTTGCCCGGGTGCAATGACGCGGAGATGGGCCCCGCCAACTCGTTACACGCTTTGGCGTAATCCAGCGAGTATAATGAAAGATTTGATTTTGATTTGAACTAAGTTGCAAACAACAAATAGGCTAATATCCTTACATTTACGTGTTCTTGAACGTTTGTGACACAATACTTGACACTTAATTTTTATTGAGGTCACTAGGCTACTGTACAATTACAGCATATTCCTTTTTCCAGCTCGGATTGTTGTGTTGACCAGATCTAACTGATTAGTGTACAGCGAAGCAACTAATATACAGCAGCCTAATTGCGGCGAGCCTGAGAAAGCTAGGTTGACGTTGTTACTTGCTAATGCTATCAACGTAACCGTAATGGTTGCGAATAAAAATCAAAATTTTAAGGGCACTACGTCGTGTTTGAAGTAGAATACCTTTGGAACGTTTGGGTGAAGAAGGACTGAGTCAATGCCAATTTCATCTAACAAGAATGCTTTAACTTTGGATACCCCTATTGATTTTGCCTGCAATCCTCGCTTAAGTGGAAAATCGTTGTAAAACGTTTTTGATGAACAAGAACTTTCGATGGGAGTCAATACAACACCTGTAAAAATATCCAATGAAACCGGTCGTGGTTCTGGAAAAGCACAAAGTTTCCGCTGTAAACTTGCCATTGAGAGACTGCGATCCACATTACCAACATATGCTGGGCACAGGCTAGGCTAAGTCTTGCTCTTGTGAATTTACTTACACAAAACCCATACATTTTATAGCTTTAAAATCAAAAATGAAGCAAGTGCTCTGAAATGCAGAAATGGACTCTCTTTCTCCCTGCAATGTAAATTGCATGAATAAATTTCCTGTTAATTATTTATTCCACAAAAAAGTTTAATTTTAAAATAGTTTTTTTTTAGCATCGGAGCTATCATTTCCACCCTTTGAGAAATGGGTTGCCTTGAAAAAAGCTGTTTTTGATTGAACGTTTTTGTCCAGCTTTCTTTATCAATCTACGCTGGGATGAAGAAAAACTACATTGCAGTGGTATATATAGAGGTTGACTATCAGAGTTGGAGTCAAGGAAACTAGGCTTGAGGCCAAGGCCAAGGTCAAAAACACAAAAGAATCCGATGCCAAGGCCAAGGACAGCCTTACTGAGAACAGACCCTCTCGAGGCCAAGGCCAAGGACCAAAGACACAAGCGCTAGTGTTCTCCAAAAAAAAAGATCTTCAGAAAATTTTTTCAGGCAATCTCAAAAAAAAAGGTCTTCAGAACAATTTTCGGGCGATCTCCAGAGAAAACCGTTTTCCGAAAAATTTTTCAGGCGCCCCACAAACTTTTAACAACTCAAAAAATAGTGTTGTTCTCGAGCCGAGGACAGGGAAATTTTCGAGGACTTGAATCTTTGAGGCCAAGGCCAAGGACTTGAACTTCGAGGCCAAGGCCAAGGACTTCAAAATGTATCCTCGAGGACGTCGTCGAGGTCAAGGGCGTCCTCGAGGACTCCACCTCTGTTGATTATATTAAAATGACAATGGGTTGCTATTATGACGTAAGATGCTGCAAAAATCACCTAAAATAGTGTAAAGTTAATGCAAAAATATACAAAATATAGAAAATTTCTTATCGTATATTGATTGGTCAAAATTTGTCTCTTTTGCAATTTAGTCGGTGAAAAATATTGTTTCATTTTAGTCGGAAATGTGCATAAGAGATTAATGTGATATTTGGAGTGAATAAACGAATTTTTTTGACGGCAAAAAATAGGCTGTAAGGGATTGATGTAGGTTGCTTCTAGAACTGATAAATGGAACGAAGATCTTGCTGTAGCCAAAATGGAAAATAATTGTGCATCGTTATGATGTTTGGCACATTCTTCATGCTCTTAATAAATGCTGTCCGATTCCAGAATCACAGTAGACACTAGGGGTGCTAGTAATTTTGCATTCTCGATTAGGCAGATTTTTCCTTGGTCTTTTGTCACTTTTTATGCATCTCGGAATGTGTTGATTAATTCTGTTTTGCAATTTTCGGGAAGTTCGACCCACGTACCGACAGTCACAGCGGCACACGTATAGATATACGACCATGCTTTGTTGAAGGGAGGGTAGAACATGTTTATGAATTGCAGGCAAAAATTTTCTAGTTGCAAAAATAATGCGAGGTTCAACAGCTTGGTAACATCGGTTGATAGCAATCTTGGTTTGTTTTTCAAAGTTCAAAAAATTTTTGCCAGTCCAAGGGAGCTTCAAGTAAACTGGACACTTCTGCGGTCCTTCTTTTGGTTTATGGTTGTAAAGCGCAATTTTCTTCGACATGGTGATTTGAATAATGCTTTCTGAGTATCCATTATTGCGTTGAATGGAGCTGATATTTTCCAGGTCACGCTGCACTTTATTCTACAAATCATCAATGCTCGAAGCACAATTGTTTCAATCAAGTTGGTTTTAAGCTTTGTAGGCCCAAACGAATCTCTACGAAAGTGCTGCCCAGTAAAAGCGACTTACCTGACAGCAGAACTAAAAAAAAAGAGAGCTTGACGAACACGTTCGATCTAAAACAGCCATTAACAAGGCTACCCATTTTTCAAAGAGTGGAATGATAACTACGACGCTATTGAAAGCTATTCTATGATTCTGTACCACTAACAAGCTTTTCAAAAAATTTGATTACATTAATCCACTCAAAAAATTCAAGTGTAATGAATTGACAATATCATTAAATAAAACATTTGCAAAACAAAGCGCTTCATTTTTTTCAAAACATTATCCACGCAAAATAGAAAAATCAATCTACATATTTCATTTGATGCCTCGTATTAACAAATCGTGTAATGAATTTGCTGGTCAATCATTCGTAACTGGGTAAAACTCAACGTTTTTAAAATACTTTACATAAATTACAAGCCGTTGCTGCGTAAATTACCGTACGTCTGTATTTATTGTCTCAAGAATCAAACCGTAGATCTCGCGATACAGAAGTGACCGCTTTAACCGCTTGACCAACCGTCGGTTTCGCTTGAACAAGTAGCGTTATCATTGCTAGGCAAATAACATCACTATGCAAAATCTTGGCAATAAAATAGTGTGCTTGAGGTTGAGGTTTACACTTATTACATGCGCCTGATATTGCTGATGGTTTGCTGGAAATAGACTGATGCCGAGTTTTTATTGTTGTTATAGTGCATATCTATCCTCCTGACACCGGAAAACGTCAGATGCTAACTGTTGGACGATTTGCACAGTTTTCATTGCGATGATTATTATACTTCGTGATAGGAGGGATCCGCATCCACTTAGAAGTTTCTGGTGATCCAATTAATGTTACCGTGGATTTCTTCTAATTTCTGTCAACTAAATTAGATGCTTGTTCGAAGATAACAGCAGAGATAATCACTAAAAAACGTCTTATCCAAGGACGCATCAAGGCATATGCGTAGGCATAGGCATAGACCAAGGCATATGCGTAGCCAAAGGAGGGGGCCCGGGATGGGGGGGGGGGCGTTACCCAATTAAAATGTCACCAACGACAAAAATGTGACAAAAACGCCTATGGTTTCTTCATTTCAGTTTTTTTCAGCATCTTCGTGTACAACACGACTACTGGGCCCGGGAACCCCTCAATTCAATTTTTCCAACCAATCGAAATGTATATCCCGGGTGAATTTAGGGTTTTTGTCCTAAAAGTTTCTACCTCTGGTTCTCGTCTAACCTTTTTATGAACGTAATGCAGCAAACAGGATTGGATTTATCGTGCCAGTGCTAAGGGCCTCGCGCTCAGATGGTAAGGCTTTTTTTTGGTTTTCACCTTTAAACGGCAGGAAGACGTTCAAAAATCCGCAGAGTGCCAGGGACCTGGCGGGCAGTAACATGCTGGTTAAGTACACGTAACCAACTATTGAACCATTTTTCAATAACAACTCCCCTCCACCTCGCCAGTTTTTACGCGAAAAAATACTTTTGAAAAGGAAATACGAGTGGAAATGTTCATTGAACAAATTATTGAATTCAAATTAAGGGGTCAGGGAGGCCCCTGACCGTACATGTGCGCCTATAACTGGTTAGTTTTATGTCAAAATAAAAATCTTTCAGGCAAATTTTTGAGTAGATTACCATTTACTGCTAAAACATCGCACCAAGCAATGTAGGCCTACTTCACTTCTTCCTACCTGTACCGAATCAAAAAATTTAATCCCAAAATGCAAGATTTGAAACGTGTGTTGGACTTAAATTGTAAGTAGAAGGAGAACTGAACAATTCAGCTTTTTCAACTGGCTTTCAAACGTTAAAAATCTGTTATTTTCAAATTGCTCTAAAAACGTTCAAAATGTGACTTAATGGCATTAAAATAGCTATTTTTTTTTAAAAATTAAAAAAAATCGCCCAACGGTGATTTACCAAAAATCCTGGCTACGTGAAAAACCAGGACACGGCTTCTGATCTTCGGTTTTACGATATCTTTGTCCCGTAAAAGTTTCCTATTTCAAAAATTCCTGATGTCGTCATTGCATGTGATTTGTGGTTCGGGCCCACCCAATCAAAAATCCTGGCTACGCCTATGGAGCAGGATACAGTTTGAACCTAGACCACGGGATCAGGATTGTCGTAAAACAACGTCTTTGCCAGAAGTCGTTGAACAAAGGCAAATCAAAAGATGGACTAATTTTATAATTAAAGCAAATGAAACGTATGAAAAAAAACGAGAGTAGTTGGGAAACTTCAGCAACATCGCGCTACATTTAAGAGGAAGCTGAACACTCAACTTTAACCCGCAAAAATGAAATTATTAGCTTATGACAGTATACCTTGAAATAGATTATACGCAGGAAGAAAAAAACTAAAGTAGGTTAGACTGAAAATCAATACACACCATGACAAACTTATATTTATTAAAGAAAAACCTGAGTACAAAATGATCACAATATTAGTATGATTACGCAACCGCAATTACAAGAAAGCTGATAGAAAAAAATTAGCCTTAAACATCTTATTAAGACAAGTTTTGTTTACTTACAATCAAAAAAGATTTGCCAGCTCTGAACTATCCATTAGCTAGCATACGTATGGACCAAATTGAAACAATCAAAGCGAAAGGCTTAAGCACAAAATTTGACAATTACCTTCCAACAATACATCGTAATAGATTTTGTCAAATTTGTCATTTTTTGTATCATTTTGCTTTGCCTCGAAATAGTTACGACGTTAATAACTTACACAAGAAACAGCTGATTAGTGATTACGGTAGTTCTCATAATTATACGTATTACAGTACTTTCAGTGTTTTTGCTGAATTCTGTTCAGCAAATTTAAAGAATTTTCAGAAATTATTTTGATAATTTTAGGAAGACAAAAGATTGTTTCAGTAATGAAATTAAATATTGTAACATAACTATGTGCTGATAACCATTAATTGCGATGTGTTAGACGTTCGTGGTCCAGGGTTTTTAAAGCTTTAATCGTTTGCGTGCTTTTTGGCCGAAGGTTAACAACGCTGAAGCCTAGAGAAGAGTCACCAGAACAGAATAAATAATCGCCGTTCCGGTAACTCTTCCCTAGGCTTCCGCGCTGGTGGCCTTTAGGCTAAAAAGCACGCAAACGGTTAAAATAAAAAAAAAACTTTGGCCCACAAACGTCAAAAACATTACAATTAATATCAGTAATGTTACAGTACAAGCAATTTGCCTGCTTTCACTTGCCAAAATTAAGCATGCAACGATACGTCCTCTCGTTTAAGTGGTAGAGCTGTGGACTGATAATCTAAAAGCTACAGGTTCGAAAACTGTGGAAGGACAACCTTTCTTCATTGTTTGTTTTAAGCAGTAGCCGTTCTGGTGACACTTTCCTTGGCTTCCGCGCTGGTAGCCTTTAGGCCGAAAAGCACGCAAACGATTAAAATCATTATTTGCATTGGGTTGCAAGAAATTAAAACCAGAACTTCTCCAATAGGCAATAAAATAACTCGTTTCGCAAATTGTGCTGTGGCATGGCACAAACAATATTGCCAACCTCACCAAGTATGTAACGTTTCAAATAAATGCGTTTTACGTGATGATTAAAATTTTTTTTCAATGAATGCCCATTTCAGCAGATTCGTAACATTCAAATTCACATTCTATTTGTGGCTACTCTAGAAATCGCTTTCTTTGGTATTTCATTAAGCATTTTACTTCCAAAGTGAAAAGCAAAAAAACATTTTTTTTTTAAATGAGAGTTCGGGCAATAAAGGGTTACAGAAAGCAAATGCAAAGCAACTGCAACAGTTTCGTAAAGATAATTTTAGCTCCTGTTATCTTGATAAAAATCCAAATTGTTGTGATGGATCGATTTTATTGAAGCCAGTATTTACATGCTCAGACACATCGCACATCAGAGACATTTTTGTTTTTTACATGACCATTTTTCAGGCCCTGTTTTCAAGCTACGGAGTCCGCTTATTGTTGAGTCATACCAAAAGAATGTCTAATTACAAGTGAATTGTGATGATTAAAGGGTTTATTTTCTAGTGATGAGTTTTTGGTATCGTTAGGCAATTTTGGTGCGTATTTTTAAATTGAGCATTTGTTTTGGCGTGATTCATCAATTAACAAGTAAACACTACAAAACCGAACTCGAAACGAGGACATGTGAAGAACGCAAATACTGTATTACTTTGATGGCTGATCCCCAACCGAAGCAATTACTCAAACAACTTTTTTAAAAAGAAGATTAGAATGATTTCATAATAAAAAAATCTCCCAAGCGAAAAAAATTCATGACGTCACAACTGCAATTTCTTGAACCAAATTGTCAAAAATAATTAAATATCAACATTCAACTGCAGTACTTCAAATCTACAAAGTAGTATTACCGCGATATGTTGTCGCAGGTTTCGCCAAATTTAAAAAGTTTTCGCAGATTTAACCAAATTTGATAACTTTGTCACTCATTTTACACTATATTGTGTTTGGGTAAAGCCCGACACCAGTTATGTTCTTATAATAAATAAATAAAATAAAATAAATTATAAGTTTTATTTATTCTCGGGTCTTCATTAGAAGTATTGCAAAGAAAAAAGATTTTGGCCCTCAATTTAAGGCTGTCGCCTGAGGAAGCAGGCGGGCTCATCCCACTTAGAAACTTTTGCGTCCCAACTAGAATATTTTCATTCTTTTTTGACAGTAAATGACGTTCACTCTTCAGTTAAAGTTTGTTCCAGACTTTACCGATAGAAATAGCAAAGATTTTTTTTTGGTCTTCACCTAATCTTTGGTC
>CAWYPQ010000527.1:0-28312 GCA_963965965.1 Trididemnum nubilum | reverse complement strand
GTGTTTGTATCGGTGTAAATTGTGTGATGTAACCAATTCGAATATGGTTTTCCATGTTGTTAATTAATTTCATTATATTATTGTTTCAGTTTTTAATGCTATTGTTTGACTTCTTTAATTTGGATTTTTATTAGGAAGTAAAATTTAGAAAAATTTTTTAATTTTCTTGTATATTCAGAGTGCTTTGAATTATTACTATGAACTTGTTACTTAGTGACGAGACTAGCTGTAGTAAACTATACTAGACTAAATGCTCTCTTTTGATGTAGTTCCAGTATGAGTGAAGCATACTTTACTTCAAAGTTTAAACGTTGTAAATATTATGCGCTTTAAAAAAATTATCCAAGTTGAATTTATATAATTGTGTGCATGTCTTATATGTGTGATTTATTTTAGCGGCAACATTCTGAAGAGAGCGACGATTTGCTATGATCCTGTTGTCTTGGTACCGGTATTATTCCTACTCTGGCCATGTAATTGCAAACTTACAATCTTGAATAAAGAGCATAACAATTTTCTTCGTGTAGCATGCCAAACAAACAGCAATGAAAAATTTAAAGTCTAGCTAAAATTATTGCAAAAATTTCTAAGAGGATTTGTCCAAACTAAAAGTTCTGATGTCGCTTTTTCTTGTTTGGGATGTAAATTTAGATTAATCAACTTATAAACAACTATCAATCAATATAAAAACAATTTTCATAACAAAACTTGACAATTAATCGTTGCTATTTTTATAGTATCGCATCTAATGTATAAGGTCAGCTTGGAATTTTGCTGTTGTTGTGCCATTATCTTTCGGGTTTTTAATTGAAATAATGCATTGTCATGTTTTGTTTGTTTTTATAGTTACGCTTGAATTGATGCACATATTTTTTAATCTTTTAATTTTTGTAAGTTGCTCCCACTTAAATGGCTATACGCAATTAATCCTTTAACTGACAGAAGTTTAGTGTACATTATCAAATAAACAAACTCAGCACACAAAATATGACTTTTAACTACTTGGGTCAGTTCAGTTGTAACTAAATGGTTCGAAGTGCTCAATGTGAAGTCGACATAAACCATATCAGGATGCTAGATACGTGTATTCAGATGTAATTACATGTTAATAGACCTATTTAAAAAATTGAAAGTTTATTGTTTTCGATTTAATGTAATATCACATTTAGATTGAATATAGTAATCACTCTATAAGCTACCAAAACGTGTGATGAATATGTGGAGTCCATATCGGAACGCTATTTACACAGCTATTTGGAGATATATTCGAGTGGGTAGGGGCGCCCGCAAAGGGGCAAGGGGGGCATTTGCCCCCCGTGGAAATTAAGATGTCAAGTATTTTCAATGTTTAAAATTTGCAAATAATTCTAAATATGTCTACCTAAACTAAGGAAACAATCCTTTTTTGGCGATTTCTACTTTTTTTGTCTTGGTGAAGAGGGCGGAGGAACAGGATTGCGTTTTACGTGATTTATCATGCAGCATTTTTTTATTAAGCTTGCGTAAGCACTACCCTAAGATTAAATTGGTTGATTAAAAGTCAATATCAAATGTTTCGGTATTTGTAATGGAGTCCTTATCACAATCATAGGCGTAGCCAAGAGGGGGGGAGGTTCAGAGGGGCCTGCCCCGCCAAACTGAAATGCTACCAATGATAAAAATGTGTCAAAAAAGTCTATTGTTTCTTCAATTTTGTTGTTTTTTTTTTTAGCATTTTTGCCTACAACATTACACTTGCACAGCAGTAATTTACTAGGAGAAGTTTTTGTTGCACTAAAAAATTGAAGAAATTGCAATTATTTTAAACGAAAGTAGCAGAAAGTTGCATTTATGCACAAATATTTTACATGGCAGTGATTTACTCCAGCGATTTATTTGCATCTAATGCCAAATATTTGCAAACATTATTCGGGGAGAAATGGATATTTTTTGCCAACTACTTGCCCAACGTATTAAAGCTTCGTTCCACAATGCACGAAGTTGTAAGCCAACTGTTGCGTCCTAGATAACATTAAGACGCAGATAATCCATCACATAGCTCTTTGTTATACAAATCAAAGACAATAGAACTGTACTAATATAGTTTTATAGCATGCTTCGTAAATCACACCAACATTTTGCGCCTTACTTAACAAAAAATGCAGTAAAAAGTTGCATGCAAAAAAGAAAAAAGTTGCAAAAAGTTGCCATCCGAAATTCCTAAAACCAACGTAACACATTGTACTACATAAAGTCAAAGTATTTAGGAAGCTGCAGGAAGCTGTGAAAAACAGTTGTAAAAGTGGCAAAAACTTGCCCTAATAATTACCAATAATATTGATCACCAGGGGGCCCGGGCCCCCCTCAATTCAGATTTTGCCAACCAATTTAAATGTATAACGCAGATAAAAATAAGGGTTTTTGTCCTAAAAGTTGCTACCTCAGGCCCTCATCTAACCTTTTTTTTATGAACGTAATGCAGTAACCAGGGCCGGGTTTACCAAGTATGGCGCAGCGTCAGGAACCCCGCGCTCATATGGTAAGACTTTTTTGATCTTCAACTATATTTGGCAGGAATATGTTGCGAAAGTCCCCAAAGTTCCTGGAGCCCCGGGCAATAACATGGTTAGTTATAGGCGTAACTATCTATTGTACCCATTTTACATAAGAACAACTCACCTCCACTTCGCCAGTTTTTACGCGACACAATACTTTTGAAAAATAAATTAGCAATAGGAAATGCTCATTAAACAAGTTATTAAAATAGAATTGAGGGGTCCAAGGCCCCTGGCCGTACATGCACTCCTACAAATGGATATTTTTTATGACAAAACAAACATTTCTTAAAAAGAAATCTTCGAGTTGATCCTTAATTATTGCTAAAGTATTGTAGGAGGCAATGTACTTTACTTACCCTTGCCTGGGCCAAATCACTTACAAAATTTAACCCCAAAATACAAGATTTTAAACACGTTTTGGATATAAATTGAAAGTTAAAAGAGGATTGAACAAGCTAATTTTTCACAGAGCTGTTTCGAGCTTTTAGCTCTCATCGGCAGCCCTCAGCTTTTCTATCAAAGTTACTCCCCAGCTGGACAAGACTTTTGGCCGAACTGGACAAATCTTAAGGGCTTGCACAGCGGCAGAGGGTTTGTAGGGAATAAACAATTTTTCACTTGTGGTACTTAAAAAAAAAAAAAACAGAAAAAAAAACTAAAAAATGATTTCCCAGAAGTCGACCTCGAAGGACGTCAAACTTTTCGGTTATGATTTCCGTGGTCACACAAGGGGAACCCTTGTAGTAGGGATAGCCTATGGCTGTCCTTACTACAAGGGTTCAGCGATTTTTTCACTAGTTTTTTTTTTAAGCACCACAAGTGAAAAATCGTTTATTCCCTACAAACCCTCTGACGTTGTGCAAGCCCTTAAGGTTTGTCCAGTTCGACCAAGGGTCTTGTCCAGCTGGGGAATAACTTTGTTGGAGAAGCTGAGGGCTGCCGATGAGAGCTAAAAGCTCGAAACAGCGCTGTCCAGCTCTGTGCATCTTATGACTCGAGCTGCTTTGTAGCTGCAGGGTTGGTGGTTGATCTGGCCACCTAACTGCCAGTGGAAGTCGTTATGATTTCCCAGGAGTCGACCACGAAAGACGTCAAACTTTTTGGCTAATTTTTTTAATTAGCTTTCAAACGTTAAAAATCTAGTTTTTTCTAAGGGCTCTAAAAGCGTGCGAAATGTGAGCCAATGGCACTGAAGTATCATTTTTTCCAAAAATTAGTAAAAATTGCGCAGCGGCTGGGGGCTCCGCTCCCAGATCCCTGTTTGTAATCGTTTGAGTAACGTTACTACTTTACTCAACACATCTCCCAATTTAGAGGTTTTCGCTTTTTAACTTTTGGTTTAAGCTCTCTCTCTTCACCAAAATCATGCTTAAGCGTCAAACCAGGCCACGGCTTCTGATCTTCATTCTACGATATCTTTGTTCCACAAAAAGTACCTCTTTTGCAAAATTTGTAATGACGTCATTGCATGTGATTTGTGGTTTGGCCCCTCCTACCCCCAGGTTTTTCAAAAATCCTGGCTACGCTTATAATCACGATCTAAATACAATGCAGCGTTTAATATTTAAAATTCACGCTGTGCATGTAAACACTTTAACCCTTAAATAATAATTACTCAGCCATTGAATTAATTTTTCTCAGTAGCCGAAATCAAAACCAACCTTGTAATCAGTAGCCTAGCCAGGGGGGATGCAGTGTTCCCCTGCATTGGCCTATCGACCAAAATAAACGATAACAAAAATACTACAATTTTTGCCATTCTTAGGCAGTCTTTTGCAGTGATGTGGCTGATAAAGTGGTTCGAAGCCACTTTTGAAATATTATTATTGTTAATTTTTTTTTGGATGGAAAACTGTTAACTTAGTTGTCTAAAATTCAGCTTACAAATAAATAGATAAAAGCTTCAAAACATGACTAAAAATTAGCTGTCAAAATTTATTCAATAATGAAAACTGCTTAACGTAAGCTTCATAAAAAATGAGTGTAGGGGTGGGAGTGCAATATTTAGCATTTAATTTATTTAATTGCCAATCAGTTTTCTCAAATCTAGTTACATTAACCACTCCCCAAAAATTATCTATCTTTAACTTTTAGGTTAAAATACAAAACGAATTAGGTTAATGTGACTGTTTTCGAATTTTAGAATTTCATGATTTAGGTTAGTAATAACTAATAAAAGGAATTAAAGCATAAAAACAGATTGCAGGTCAGTGGCGTAACCAAACAGGACTGAGGAGCTTTAACCTCCTCTTCTCCTTCCCCTTCCTCCTTATTTGGAAAACTTAACTCAAATATGCGAGCGTTTAGGCATGTTTTGAACTTGATCTGCAAATATACAGTGCAGAAAGGGCTGCGTAATATACGTCTTTCAAGCAGATTCTTAATCTCAGCAACTTTATTCTTTCCAATGGCCGTAAAAGCGTTTCAAATGTGATCCGAATGACGGCAAAATGGTTATTTTTTCCAAAAAATTCGAAAATTGTTCAGTGGCTGGAGGCTTTGTCCCCAGACCCCGTCCGTAACGCACTTGAATTGCATGTTTGTCTAACATGCCGCCAAACTGCAGCCTTTTTCGAATAGGATCATATTGACTTTTGATTTAAGCCTCTTAGCAAAATCCTAGTTGCAATTGCGAGGATTTAATTGACCCAGTAGATAATGGATACGTCACTTGCGCCCCTCCCCCCGGAAAAATTTTTTGCGGGCGCCTCAGCCAGTGGGGGGCGAGCCTTTGGAACACTTTGTACAATTTGACTGGGAAATTTATCTTCAGACCTTTGGCTCCAGATTCGAGTCAACTCGATTGACGTGTTGGCCGGCTCAGAGTTGTAAACGGAATTACTAGTTTAGGCCCGAGCACGGTCCGAAAAATAATTTTAAGCCCAAACCAAGCCCAAAAAAGCTCGAAAATGATGTTCGGCTTTAAAAAAAATGTTGTTAATTGCTCCTTTCCTTTAATTAAGTTTAGCCTGCTATGACTACATAAAACAATTTATCAATAAATTGAAACCATCATCATATCTTGTCCCACCAAAATTTCACCCATCGAACGGCGGTGGGGTTTGCTTCTTTTAGATCGTGATCAAAGCAATATGGTTCAATTGGGCGCTCCTAAAGGATGTGGTCCATTGTTTATGAACCAAACTTGGGATGCAAAATTATTGCAATAATAACTGTTCGTTAATAATCGTAATGATGCTTAAATTAAGTCTTCGTTTGGCGTAGGAAAGTTAGTTTGTTTATGTTTTTTCGGCACCTAAAATACACGGCAAATAAGTACGTATATGAAACCCGAATTAAGATCGACATTTTGTCAATTTTAACCCTATTTTACTCGGGAGATTTGACCAACTCATTTTGCACGAAGAGAAGCAGGTGTAAAATTTCCATTCTAATCTAACTTCTAAACAAAAAATCATGAGACCACCAAAATTTGCATGCCGTTTGGTGTTCCCAAAAATTTTTTAGATAAACTGATTTTGAGTTGACGATGTCAGAGCCATATTTGAGAAATGACGTCATTTTTCAATGATTTTTTGTTTTTCTATGAGTTTATAAGCGGTTCAAATTTTGTACATAGGTTTGCTCTTTAATAATGAGTCACAAAAAGCCTAAGTCAACCTGGTTACGTCACAAAATTGTCTTAATGCTGTTATTTAAGTTAACCATTGGCCCATAAATGCTCAAATTTTATAAACTGACTTTGGGAAACTTCTCACCTTGTCAATTTCAAATTTTCCATTTTTTGTGAGGTAATTTGACTCAAATTCAAGTTGGTTTTAATAAAAATCTGTTTCTTGAAGGGATTTATCACAAAATATCGAAAGGGGGCACTTTTGCCCACTTCTTGCGTAAAATAAGGTTTAAGTTCGAACCCCATCCAAAAAGCCCGACCCAAATTACAACACTGGGCCAGCTGCTGTAGTTCAAATCGCATTAACAAAAAAATTATTTCATCTACTATCCCAACCTAGTTACTCTGTTCGATTCCAAAGACAGCAAGGTTGCTATCTTCTGGCCAAGGCGACTTGGTGAATGGTAATTGTAAATTACAAACGTCATCTAAGCATCTGGTGCGATTCAACTTTAGCGTTATCAGTGTAACAACGCTGTTACAATAAAATGTTTTTAATCATGTCGTATATAGAATGAAAGAATCAAAATGAAGTGCCCGAAAAATAAATATTACTATTAAGGTTGTACCTTTTTTTTGCTTTCAATTCAAATCTGATGCAATAATATTTTCCTCATTACAAAGCAACAATAAAAGTTCCTTAGAATGTCATTGTTCTCTTACTGATATACAGTGTAATAAACACGAGGAGTTGTCTTGAGCATTTGGCACGCAAAGTAATCGAGATACCCCCTGACTGACTTTTGGGCACTTCTTTTTAACCATAGAAAAAGAAGCTCAACTCTTTTTTAGATGCGAGTACTTATAACGAGCGATATTCAGAAGTGTTAAAACAAGGGAAATATATAACGTTTTATAAAACGACCAAACAGACTGCTAAAAATACTTATCATGTAAGCAAAAATTTGTAAAAAGAGGAATAGCGAAGACAGCCATTTTTTATTTATGTAAGATGAAGACCAAAAAACTAGTCCAAGTGGTTCTCAACCGCGGCTCTTGGTTATCCTTTCTGTGGCTCTCATTAATCCTTTAAATATTAATCATTTTTAATTTCAAATTTTTGCACTGTTTATGTGAACTTTATTGAACCATTCTTTATTTCAGTAGTAAACTAATATTATTAAAGCAGCAAGTTTTGTCAAATTTCTTACTAATTAGTTATCAGTATCCTTTAGCCAACTTACAGTCGAGGATAATATTGCACGCTGCACAGTGTTCTAGTTGGGAGCTATATTGAATGTTAAATGTAGCAGTAGCTTGATTTCCTAATTTGGTTCCCATTCCACATTTGAAGTTCGATTCCAATTTATACAAATAGCAACTGAGCCTTAGCCCAGTCTTTCGATGGTTGTAGAACTAAAGTTGCAAAATACTCAGAGGCTAATGTAATGATTAGACTTTAGAGCTGTCTGAGGGGCCTGAAGCTCCCTTTAAGCCAAGTCACTTAGAAAATTTAACCGAATGCTTTCAAAAGTGTTTTGAACTTGAGCCGAAATAAAGGCGCTGAAGGGGCTGACTATCTTAATTGTGGCAAAAAGGCTGCAAATCTTAGCAATGGATCTACAAACATCCCTAGTGTCATCTAAATTAAATTAAAATGACTATTTTAAAAATGGCTATCCCAAGTGTCATCTAAATTGTGTTAAAATGAATGTTAAAAAATGACTACTTTAACCAAAAAATCGCAAAAAATCCTCCATCGGCAAGGGGCTCTGCCGCCAGACCCCCGTCTGAGTAAGACCCAGACAAATTTCAGCTTTGAGTTCAAGTTTCTCCTTAACAAAATCCGATTAGGCACTTTTTATTCTCCAAATAAGAAAAATCGCCCAGCTTTCTGCCCCGTTTCCTCAGCAAAATTACGTTACTCTATTTTTATCCAAAAAATCACAAAAATCGCCCAGCGGCTCGAAGTTCTGCCCTAAAACCCCCGTCTGTGTGAATCGCGAACGAAGTATTGTTTTGAGTTCAAGCCCCTCTTTAATAAAATCCAGCTTCGCGCCTTGGCTAATGCTGTAATCTCGATCTTTGCTTCTTTATGATATTGTGATATTCTTTATGATATTTTGTTTTTAACTTAGTACAGTGCCTTGATCAAGCCAGCTTCTATGGACTGATGAAATGTTGCAGTAACTCAAAAACCTGCTCCAGTTGAGCAAAGCTAATTGAAAATATTGGGTTGTTTGACTGCAGCTCCTTGCAACTTTGAGATTTGAAATTTCACTCTGGAACTAAAAAAGAAATTGAGAACCACTGCTCTAGAGCTAGGCAGTCTCTTTTTCGCCGAAGCATGGCCAACAGAGCTGTATTTTCTTCCGAGTACAATATGACTAAAACAAAGGTCTTCCGGCCGAGAGCGTTGTATTTCGAGCCTTAAGAAGGTTTCTATAGCCTCAAAGTGTTAGTTATTGCTTGATGCTTGCTAGCTTCCTTTATTGTCTGTGTTTTAGCAAAATTGGCAGCATTTTGTTTCTTTTGTATTTTATAAAGATACAAGCAACTTAAAAAATGTTAAAGCTAAGAATTTTATTTTGTCAGAAGACATCAATTGATAAAGTATACATACATAGCCAGTGGCGTATTTTGGGGAAGAGGCTTTGTGCCATACCTCTTTTCGTATATCAAAACCGTAATATAAGTGTATTTTCTTGCTGAAAATAAGAGATCCCCTCCCTTTTCAGGGCCCAGTTCGGCATATTGAATCCAATTCTGGGGCTAGAAACTTTATTTTTTTGGCCGAAATAGAGCTCTCGGGCATTAAGAAATTTTGTTGCTCGTTTTCCATGTTGTTGTACTCAGAAAAAAATATGGTTTGGCGAGTGCTTTCACTGCTTTGGCGAAAACACTCTTTCTTTAAATGAAAAGCTTTTTTTAGTTTAAATTTTAAGTTTAAATTTAATTGTCGAAAATTTAACTTTAAGCTTTTAACCAGAAAAAAAATGCTTGTCTTTGCTGCCCCTTCCCCTACACACCACTGAGCACAGCAGTAGTTCCAATTTATTTAAAATTTCATGTTTTTCAGTTTCGGAAACTCTGAACAAAGTTGATGATGATTTAGATTAAGATTGGAGCAAGAGTCATGTCTCTCTTTTCTGGGATGGTCAGTCTAAATAACTGCTACTATACAGTAGTAAATAAAACCGAAAAAAGATATAGTGTGAGGTGGTCAGTGTGAATAGTAATGATGCAACCTAGTAACTATGCTGAGTTTTTTCTTTTAACTTTATAGTTTTGTTGATAATATTCTACTGAAAAAAAAACAAAAAAACTATGGATCTATCGTAATCGAGTGTGATGCTTATTTAGGCTCTGTTTACCCTGGGCGTAAGATTGTGCGCGTACAAGCGTATCTTTAGTTCATTTTAACCAACCAGCGACTTGAACCCTGGTAAAGCGGTACGATGGGCGGATCAAACTTCTGTTTAAAATAAACTAAAAATAAGCTTGTACGCTCACAATTTTACGCACAGTGTCCATTTTGATGGAAGTTGTCAATTGATAGAGTATAGCAGTTGTTTTGCTTAATGTTAAAATTCCTAGTCCTTATCCACCCAACCAACCACACCCTTTTAGGTTCGACACCTTTGAGTAGTAATTTCTTGAATGGTTATGTAAGGCTTAAAGGCTACTTTATTGCTTTTTTGCAAATTGAAGGCAGCGTAGCTAAAGTTTTTTTTTCATTTTACTATGGACTTAACGAACGCGTGCGTTGGATTTTTGTTTATACTCAGCCATTTTGACAGATAAAAGTTGTAATTTAATTGACTCTCTAAAATTAAAAATTGGTTAACTATGGAATATTAATGTTTGGACTTAAAAATATGGGAATAAATGAAAGCCCCATGTATTTTAGTTTTGGGATTCTAGGTCACCTGATCGTGATTTAAGAAACCAAAAATCCGGATAAACAGCCAATTTTGTGTTGAAAATGTATTATTTCGATTACTGTATGTCACGTATGATAATTTTGAATGCCTAGTTATATTTATTTGCTGTGCTTTAATGTAATCGTGACTGCTTTACTAGTTTTGCCGTTTTTTTATTTTGGAATGTTCAAGAAAATTCTTTTTCAGAATGTTCTACGATTTTCTACGGTGACCGAGTTACTTGGTTGTTTTGCGACTTTTTAATTGCTATATTTAGATTTGACGTTTGTGATGTCATAATTGTGTTGCAATTTGTAATGGTAAACTTGGATAATTTTTTTTTTATTGCGACGTAGTAACAATTTTTCTGGGATAATCGATAGCTCTTGCTGTAGTATAAATAGGCGAGTTTTTCTATTCCATTCTAATATTGTTACTACTGGAGGATTCAAATAATTCTAGATATTAGTTTCATAAGCAGTTTTGCCGAGTTTGTGTATCTGTGGTTCGCTTGTGTAGCCTTGCGTGCGATCTAAATTGGTCGATCGCGATAGTACGTAGTGTGCAATCTGAAATGGTCAATCGCGGTAGTGGTACATTCTGAATTGGTCAATCGTGATCAGTTGTAGAGGAGCAATTTTGCTCGGGAAGAATTAGTTTGTGTTTTCAATTTTAAATAGAAGTTCCTAATTTAAGATCGGTGTGCTGCTATTTGCGATTCAAGAAACTAAAGGAACTATGAACTGGCATTTTCGATTCGTCAATTAACATCTTTGTCCTTCTCTAGTTTAAGTTGACGTGGCCTATTCTAAAGATTAAACGTTGTGCTCTAGCCAAGTATTCAACGATCGTGACATTGTATAAGCCGAAAATAGTTGAAATTCAGATAGATGGGTGCAAGTAAAGTTTTACGCGTACCGATTTTGGGGTAGCCCGGTTAATTGATCACAATTTTGGAGTAAAAAACGGCAAAAAGTGGTCAAAATTGATGTGGCATATCTCATCAAGTATACAAATACTGATAAAAATATTTACTGCTTTTGAACAAACTATTAACTACCTCTGTAATGCTGTTTTCATTTAGACTATACGATGCAGTTTTACCTGATTACATATTTTTATAGTTCAAAAATCAGGAATGGCAATCGCATCAAATCAAAATGTTTTTTTTCCAAAAAAAGTGTATCTGCAAATCGCATTAAAACGTGGAAAAAATTGATTCCATTATCGCATATCAAAATTAAGCAGCAAAAGTCGGCGATTTTTTAGATTTTTTTTTCAAACTTTTTTATGTAAGGAAAATTTTACTTCTCACGATTGACTTCTCACAATAGAAACATATCACCATCTGGTAGTATGTTCCTTACGACTTTCGAAACCTTTGCCAAACAGGAGATCCAACAGATAGTCTGTGACCTACCCGATCAAATGGGAGGCTTTGGAGGACAAAGAAGTAAGAAAACAGTTTGCATCCAGTATATCATCTAAGTTCAGACGACTTCCTGATGTATCCGAGGACATCGAGAGGGAATGGCTGCTGTTCAGATCAGCAATCATTTCATCAGCTGCTGAAAGTTGTGGGCGAAAACGGCTTAGACTGGCGGGCGATATTGAGAAAAGAACACCTTGGTGGAACCAAGAGGTTAAAGAAACTATTCGAGCAAAGAAAGATGCGATCAAGGCCTGGCTACAGAACAGATCGTAATCTGATTTGCAATCCTGGTACACTGAGGCGCGAAAAGCGGCAACTTCGGCAGTAAAGAAATCCAAGGAGAAGCCATGGAAGAGTTTGGTCGTCGGTTGGATTCCAACTATTTTTCGGCAAACAAAGTATTTTGGCAGACCATCCGCCGTTTACGTGGCAAAAGATCGAGTGTCACGTACTCCATTAAGGATTTTGCAGGTAACATTCTAACGGATGAGAATGAATCCTTTCACGATGGAGAGAATACTTTGAAGATCTTTTGAATCCTGTAAAAGCATCGACTCGTGACACACACAAAGTGACACATCTAGGGGAAGAGGAAGTCTTCACTGCAGCAGAAGTGGCAACTGCAATTAAAGGGATAAAATCTGGAAAAGCTGCTGGTGAAGATAAAATCAGACCCGAGATGTTGAAAGCGCTGACTGGAGAAGGAATTCTGTGGTTAACGCAAGTGTGTCAAATTGCAGAGCTGGGCAAGTCCGCAAGTTAGTCCGCAAGTCCGCAAATCCGCAATTGCGAACTAACAAAAAAAGTTGCGGACTTGCGGACTTTGGCAGTTTAAATTGCGGACTTGCAGTTGCGGACTATTTTTAATTTTAGTCCGCAATTCTGCAAGTTTTATACAAACATTGAAAGTCCTTTCAATTTTCGTAAAATTTTTTGTTTCAACCCAGGCAAACATGAGAAATCAATTTAATTTTTTTCGATGACAAGTTCGGCAAAAATATCAAGTTTTTTGAGTTCAGACTGACAAAAATACTTAGTCTGCTTTTCGTCTTAATCGCTTTCTTTTTGCTGACATGCTGTTTTTTCGAGTACGACAAAACAGCCGACTTTTTTTGAGTTTAAGTTCGAATTGGCAGCCCTAGTTCAAAGTAGGGCTTTTTTCTTTTTTACCGTGAGTTCGCAAAATTAGCCTTTTGTGTATCATTTTTTGTTCCAGTATCCAGTGCCGTTGCTACGGTGGGGCCAGGGGCTTCGAATCCCCCCCAACGACTGCTTGTACCCCCCTCCTTATTTTGGTTTACTTAGAACCCTTTTTTGAAGCATCACCTAACGACAAGACAACAGGTAATAATGGAAAAAGGAATAATAAGTTTCAAACATAATTCTCGTTTGAAGTTTTCTCGATTGTTTGCAAAATTGCTGGCCACCAACTGCTTTACATAAACCTGACCCAATATTTCATTTTATTAACAAGTTTTTACGAATGTGCTGCGGAATAGGGATGTATGCCTATAGAAGCGTTACCGGTATTTCGTTAGTTATTATGACGTGAAACAATACGTGAAAACATTTTTTAAAAGACCAGCTGTTTTTTTGTAGCGCACACTCAAGACTTATTTTAGGTCTCAGTCAGTCGCGCAACCAGGTGGAAGGGATTAAGGGGGCATCAGCCCCCTATAGTAAAGTCATGTAGAAAATATAACCAAAAAAATAATAAGCGTTTAAACGTGATATGGGCTTGACCTGAAGCATAAGCGTAGCCAGGGGAGTCCAGGAAGCCCTAGCCCCCCAGTTGAAATGCTACCAATAATAAAAATGTCGCAAAAAAGACTTTTGTTTCTTCAGTTTCTTTTAGCATCTTCGCGTACAACAGTACACACATACAACTGTAATTAACAATAAAACTAATATTGATTAAATCCCTTCAATTTAATTTTTGCCAACCAATTTAAAAATGCCCCCTACAATAATATTTAAATGGCCTAAATTTAAATGGGGTCCCCAAAAATAATATTGTTTCAGGAGGCCCGGGACCCTTCAATTTAATGTCTGCCAACCAATTTAAACGTATAACCCAAGTGGAATTAAGGGTTTTTATCCTAAAAGTTACTAACTGAGGCCCTCATCTAACATTTTTATGAACGTAATACAATAACCGTTAACCTGGGGCGGATTTAACACATGGCTCAATGCCAGGGCCCCGCACTTAGATAAGACTTTTTTTGTCTTTACGTGTTAAATTTGGCAGGAAACTATTGCAAAAATACCAAAGTGCCAGGGGCTCAACTCAATCGAATCCGGCCCGGGCAATAACATGGTTTGTAGGCGTAACGATCTACTGGACATTTTTTAATAATAATTATTCACCTTCACCTCGCCAGTTTTTATGCAGCAAAATACTTTTAAAAAAATTAGCTGCAGTAAGGCGAAAACTCATTGAATAAATTTTTGAATTGAGAGGGCCTGGGCCCCCTTGCCGTGTATGTATTTCTATAACTGGTTGTTTTCATGACAAAACAATAATCTCTAGGGAAAATATTCGACGGGGTTGTTATTTACAAGTAAATATATTGCAGGAGGCAAGGCACTTTACTTCCCTCTATCTGGGCCAAATCACTTACAAAATTTAATCCCAAAATGCAAGATTTTAAACGTGCTTTGGACTTAAATTGCAAGCAAAGGGAGGATTGAACAACTTAAAATTTTCAATTGGCTTTCAAATGTTAAAAATCTAATACTTTCAAATGGCTATGAATACATGCAAAATGTGATCCAATGATATTAAAATAGCTTTTTTTTGCACAAAATTACGAAAAATCGCCCAGCGGCTGGGGGCTTTGCCTCCAGACCCCTGTCAGTGATACATTTAAATTACAGTACACTTCTTTACTCAAACACTTTTCCCAATTCAAACATTTTCACACTTTTACTATTGAATTAAGTCTTCTCCTTCGAAGGAGTTCCAAGTTACGTGCCTACACCAGGCCACGGCTTCTGATGTTTCATTCTGCGATATCTTTGCCCCAGAAAAAATTCCTCTTTCGAAGTTTCTGATGATGTTATTGCATGTGATTTGTGGTTTGGGCCCCTTCCAATCAAAAATCCTGGCTATGCTTATGACCTGAAGTATATGGGGGCTCAAGAGGCTAGACAATTTAAATCTTTCAATGACTTCGAATTTTAGCAATTTTCTGTAATTATTGATATGGTTTTGAAAGTGCGAAATGTGATTTAAATGGCGTTAAAATTGCCATTTTTGCCGCAAAATTGCAAAAATCATCTAACAGCTGGGGGCTCTGTCCCCTCTGTGACGCGCTTGAGTTGCAACGGTTTGTTCAGCACGGGACGTAAATTAGATAATTTTTGTGCAAAAAACATTTACGTTTGGTTCAAGCCCCCTCTTTCTTAGCAAAACCCTGATTGTGCTTTTGGTTGTATTCACTCCTGCAGACAAATTTTTCAAGCGATTATACGGGCCGCATACGAAACGAGCTAATTAACGCTGCCGGGCTTATATGGATCTTTTTTCAAAGATGAATACAAGATTGTATGGCTTTAAAATATCCGTTTTTATGTGCAAAAAGTTCTGTTTATTTTATAGTGCTCCGTCATTTTCGGCTAGCGCCCCACACTTCGTTTGGTCTGGTGACGGCTCTGCTGTTAGTGTGTGGTTATCTCGTTCCTACAGTATTTATAGAAACTAGGGACCAAAAATTTAGTAATACGATTAGTGATGTGAATGTTTTTTTGCCTTCTACTGCCTTTGCCTTTTCCTGCCTTGAAAAAATTGTTTTTTAGAATATCTTGTTGTAAGCGGAACTACGGATTGTGCTGTGCTATTTGATGGCTTCTATTGCAGTGGTGTAAAGTAACGAAATACTTTTACTTGAGTAGATTACTTGAGTAGTTTTTTTCGGTAACGAGTACTTTTTTGAGTAGTTTTTTTTAACTACTTTTACATTTACTTAAGTAGTTTTAGTCTGAAGTAACGCTACTTAAGTACTTATTATTTGATAAAAGTACAAACTAGTTTTAAAATTTGAGCCGCAATGTTGATTGCACTTTAACAGTGGGCATCTGCAGCAGTCAATCATTCGTAAATGCGCAGTCAGGCTATTCTCTCTTGGTTTTTTCTTTCTTCAAATTCCACGCTTGATTGCGCTCATGAGCTTTTGAAAACGATTGCATTTTTTCTAATCAGGCACCGGTAAACATCGACTTCTTAATCAGGACTAGGAACCAAAGTTCTACCAAATAGTTAGCCTGCAACATCATAGGTTAACCTAACCATTTTAACTCCAATAAAATGCAAACTAATCGTCAGTTTTCCTAAAGTCATGAGTAGAGTTTGTAGGTTAGGGTGCATTTACAATCAAGCTGTTCGTAATCAGGGTGAAAGGTCCCTTCGCGTTTTGCTGTTTTGTAGGACTGGAGGATTAGGCAATCGCAGAAATTTATTGATAAGTGGAGATACGAGATCCTGGCAGGTGCATAGCCAGGAATTTGCATTTGGGGGCTAATTCAGAGGCTGGAAACAATATCAAACGATCTTATCCCAGATTTTGATCGGTTTTCACGCAGATTGAGTCGGTTTTACAGTCCAAATTTAGGCGATCTCAAAAAAAAACGTCTTCAATTTTTTTTTTCTGGCAAACTACAAAATTTTAACAATTAAAAAAATATTGCTGTCCTCGAGCCGAGATCAGGCATTTTTTGAGGACTTGAGGCTTCGAGGCCAAGGACTTCAAAATGTGTCCTCGAGACCAAGGACGTCGTCCTTCAGGACTCCACCTCTGCTGAGTAGCACTGTAGCAGTAAAACTTTATCATTGAGTAATAAACTGATAAAATATTTAGTTTCTCTGTTCTTGAGAACAATGTCTTGCAGTTTGAGAGCCAGGGGTTGGACTGATAAATATACCGACGAGATGGTATAGCCTAGTGGTTAGAGCATCTGTATATCGAGCTGAATATTTGGGTTCAAACCTGGTCCAGTCAAGCCAAAGACTTAAAAATAAGTAGCCTACTGCAAACTGTATTCACTTCTTCCTGCTTGACAGTCTGCATTGAAGGTGATAATGTGCTGCTCAGCAGAGGTGGAGTCCTCGAGGACAGATTTTGAAGTCCTTGGCCTTGGCCTCAAAGGTCAAGTCCTTGGCCTTGGCCTCGAGGCCTCAAGTCCTCGAAAATTGGCCTGTCCTCGGCTTGAGGACAGCAGTAGTTTTTGAATTGTTAAAATTTTGTGGAGCGTTTGAAAAATTTTTTAGAAAACGTTTTTTTGTGGAGATCGCTTGAAAAATTTTTGTGAAGACCTTTTTTTTTTTTTTTTTTTGGAAATCGCCTGAAAAATTTTTGTGAAGACCTTTTTTTTTTTTTGGAGAGCACT
Organism: Trididemnum nubilum; assembly: GCA_963965965.1. NCBI lineage: Eukaryota > Metazoa > Chordata > Ascidiacea > Aplousobranchia > Didemnidae > Trididemnum > Trididemnum nubilum. The sequence continues at coordinate 11,461 of CAWYPQ010000527.1, read as the reverse complement.
TGCGCTTGTGTCCTTGGTCCTTGGCCTTGGCCTCGAGCATTTCTGTCCTTGGCCTCAAGAGTGTCTGTCCTAGGAAAGGCTGGCCTTGGCCTCGGATTTGTTTTGTGTTCTTGGCCTCGGCCTTGGCCTCGAGCCTTGTGTCCTCGACTCCACCTCTGCTGCTCAGAGCTTACACCTTTGTATGGTAGAGAGATGGCAGCTTGCCTCAACGACCCTAATATCACTTTGCGGTTTCCTGATCAAGGCAACACGGTGAATAAATCAGTAAAACTGAAAACAAACATGGTGGAATTCAGGAATTGCATGGTGAACTTTGTCTAAGCATGCAGCAGGTTTCCTAAAGTGCAGCAAGTAAATTAAACTGGAATTAAATTAAGTTGCAGTCTAACCTACTAATGCTGTGACAGGACACTGGTATTAGTAAATGAATGATTGTGCTTCACTCACAGCTTCAATTATGTTTCTACCGGTTTCTATCTGCCTCCTTCACATGTCGTGAAATAAAATCATTTAAAAAAAATTCTCGGTAATTTTTTCTTCTTTAATCCAAAAAAAGTTTATCGCAGACTATTGAATTGGCTTGTCGGCAGCGTGGCCGAATGGGTAAAGGCGTCGTTTTTACGACAAACCTGATCGAATGGTCCCGGTTCAACTTGCACCCTGGTCACATTGTTGCGTCCTTAGATAAGACGCTTAACGATTATTATCTCTGCCTGGTGGCTTCGAACAAGCAGCAAATTCGGTGGACAAGAATCGAAAAAAATCCACAGGAACATTGGATCATCGGAAACTCCTAAGCAGGTGCGGATTCCTCCAATTACGAAGTAGTCGTTGTAATAAAAAGTGTGCGGATCGTCCCATAATTTAGCGTCTGACGCTGTCCCGTGACAGGAGAATAAATATGCGCTTTAGCAACAGCTTTGGTGCGTGACTCTTGGCGCACCCTGTGGACATAGTAGGCTTGATTGATTGATGCATCTTTATCCTCCTTTCACGAAAAAGCGACGGTGGCGCTATCCTTTGGACGAATCCGCACTCGCTTAGGAGTTACCATTTTCCAAGTTTTCTGGTTGACCTATGCCATCTTCCCACATAAATTTGCTGCTTGTTCAAAGCCACCAAGCAGAGATAATCATCGTAAAGCGTCTTATTCAAGGACGCAAAACCGTGACCAGGATGCGGATTGAACCCATGATCACGTGATCTGGGTCATCGTAAAAACGACGCTTTTACCTTCTTGGCCACGCTGCCGACACTCAAATAAGCCACTTCAACGGTGTTTTACTCTTTAGCATATAAATTTAACAATGGCATTGAATGAGTATTTGAGCAAATATTTTATGAATTGATTCCTTGAATATAGTAACAAAAAACCTGCACAATTAATATTTCATGACTTTTTAAGATAGAGAGGGGTTAGAAAATCAAGCGTTTGTGGCAGTGATGTAAAGTAGTCAACCAGTTGTTATATGTCAATTGAATAGTTTGCTTATTTTGCGTGAATTCTTTCAGAAATACTTCTACTTGAGTAGTTTTAAAATGACTACTTTTTTACTTTTACTCAAGTACTTTTTTTGGTCAGTACTTTGTACTTTACTTCAAGTAGTTTTTTTTGTCAGTAACGAAACTTTTACTTGAGTACAATTTTCGAGTACTTTTTACACCACTGTTCTATTGTAATCCAATGGCTTTTAGTCTTCGAATTCCCGGCTTCATTGTAGCATCTTTAAGGGTTCGTCGGTGGTTTGTGCATTATGCTTCCTTGCAGTTTAGGCACCTACTGTATAAGCAGTAGCGCAACCAGGAGGGCTGAGGGCTACAACCATTCTTAGCTAAGTCACTTAAAAACTTGAACCAAAAATACAAGTGTTTAAATCTGTTTTAACTTGGACATGAAAGTAAGAAGGGCTGGGCAATTCTTAAGTTTGCCATCCAAAAAAGCGGCTCAATAACAAGTCATGCTGCGGTACATTTACTACAGTCAACGATTTTGAGTAATTCCTTTTATTGCGTGGGCACAAGTCACAACTTTTGACTTATATAATCAACTCTGGGCAGATCACCTCGGGACATAGTTAATTGCAAAACTCTTCTACTAGGTTCATCAAAAGTTGCGGACTTGCGGTTGCGGACTTCAAATATTATCAAGTTGCGGACTTGCGGTTGCGTACTTCAAGAATTACGAAGTTGCGGACTTGCGGTTGCGGACTTTAAGAATTACGAAGTTGCGGACTTGCGGTTGCGGATTTAAGAATCCTGAAACGTCGTTGCGGACTTGCGGTTGCGGACACAGCTTTTAAACGTGTAATTGCGGACTTGCGGTTGCGGATTAATAAAATTGAAATTCGGTTGCGGATTTGCGGACAGCGGACTTAAAAAAAAACTTGCGGTGCCCAGCACTGTCAAGTTGCATGGAAGTTTGGCAAAACTGCCAGAGATTGGCAAACAAGTGTGATTATTTCGATACTCAAGAAAGGAGATCGCAAGCAATGTACAAACTACAGAAGGATGTCACTCCTCAGTTTGCCTGGAAAAGTATATGCCTAATGCCTTGAAAGGAAATGCCGAGAAATAGTCAAATCAAAACTGAAAGATGGTCAATGTGGTTTTTGTCCGGGTTGCAGCACCATGGACCAAATCTTCACTCTGAAGCAAATCTGATTTTTTTACTTAATGAAAAAGTTTGAAAGAGAGCATTTTTATGTTTTACTGTAGTCTACTCGTTCAGCAACGTTTCGTTTTTTGTTTTGTAGCTTCTTGTCAAGTAAAAGCATTTCGCTTTTAAACGAGTGCTTACGTTTTACGTCATATATTGCTATTAAAAGTAATTAAAAATACCAAAAAATCGCAAAAAAAATTGCAATTTATTTGCGATAATATCGCATCGAAATAATTCAAATTATCGCAAAAAAAATTGAATCCTCGGTCCCAGCTTGTAATCGCATCGCACTATCGCATTGAGTAGTTAGTTTACATAACAAATATTGCAAAACAACTTTTATGCGATTGCTATCGCTGCAAAAAATCCCTTTTGAATGTAGTTTTAAAGCAAAATCCCCCACCCTAGAGTTGTAAGTCGGGCCGGGCTTTTCGGGTCGGGTTCGGATTCGGGCCGGGTTCGGGCCTAAAGTCGACAAAAATTTCGGGCTTAATTCGGGCCTGAGGCGTGCTTTTTGTCTTAGGTGCTTGAAAATTTAATCAAAATAACTTGGCAACATTGCTAAATTTTTCAAACCTAACTTAACCTTTTGTTTTTTTTTTCGGGCATAATTTGGGCCTCAAATTAATTTTTAGGGTTCGGGCCGGGTTCCGGTCTGAACTAGTCGGCCCGTTTACAACTTTGCCCCACCCACGGTTCGTGAAGCCTTCAGAAACGGCACGGCAAAGACTGTTAAAATTAGTAGATAACTTTTATATTTTAACAAAATATCACGCCATAACGGTGATTTATAACTTAAAAGTTTTGTAACGCCGATCTAACTGATTTGATTTAAAAAATTTTTGCTTTTAAAAAATAGAATAGAGCTAAACGAGCTGAACAAAATTGACAAAGTGCTGAAATTAATAACTGCTTTACTAATTAGATCAAATTATGTTCAGAGAGCAGTTATTTTAACGTATTTATTATCTAGCAGTGCAACCACAGAAGCTAAACCTCTTCTTTAGCTGAACCCTCCCTCTAGCCAAGTCATATAGCAAATTCAACCCCCAATTTGCCATCTTTTATAGATGTTTCGGACTTGAACTATTATAAAGAGAGAGGGCGGAAGACAGTGAAGGAGCTGAGATATTTTGATTATTTTAAATGAAGTTCAACTCTTAGTAATTTACGTAGTTTTTTCTTAAGATTTTTTTCTTTGTTGCTCTAACGTTAAAGTTTTAGGTGAGAAAATTTGCTCCAATCTTAATCTTATTTTTTTTGTTTCCGTCCTCGTAACTATACTGACTTCTAATAACACCCAACTTAAATACATAAACAGGCTTCACATATAGTATTAAATTTAGCCAAACGTTCTCTGTCCGTTCCTTCTTACTGCTGTAAATAAATTATTATGTTTTTTACTGTATCAACAACAAAAAAGCTAACACTACCTGCATCTAACTATTTTTTAATACACATTACGTTTTCATCTAAAACCATTATCAGTCATTCAAATACAGTACAATTTTAAGAGTATTCATACTTTTCTAACAATAAAATTACAACACCTAAACTTAAAAACCTTTTAATGAAAACTAAAAATAAATGTTTTGATGGGACAAAACGATATATTTCAATGGATTTACGGTTGTTTACTGATCCGTAACCACGAGTGGGTTGTCAAGTTGGCTGCTCGATTATGAACTAATTTTAGCTGTTCAATTAAACTGGTTCTGTACTGACTGTACATAATGTCCAACACATAAAATTTTCAAAAAGGAAGAACAATTGCAATTTTTTCCCTTGTTTTTTCGTCAACGCTGAAACCAAACACTTACTTTTATCCTATTGTAGGAACAAAAATGACCGAGCTGGAACAGCATGAAAAGTTGGACTTGAATGAGGCGACTTTCAAACAAACAAATAGGCTAGATGGAATAGGACCTAAAATAGCAGACCTAATTATTGACTAACGGCCTTTCATTTTTGTTGACGAACTGCCAACTGTTTCAGGAATTGGCTCGATGAGATTTGATAAACTGGAAGAACAATGCGTTGTTCACAGAAACCGGCGGGCACCATCTGGGCTTCCCAGTCATGTAAACAGGATTAGTTTCTTAGATCCCACAGGAAATCATATTTGCTAGTATATTTATGCTAAAAAGTTTCAGAATCTTTCAAACGGCGAGGTCTTTTTATATTTTAAGGAAATGCAGGGTGTTACAGATTAAGCCTGTTTGAAATGGAAAACCTAATTAGATCATCGTTACATCACCCCAATATTGTTTGTGTATCTAAAACAGGAAATCGCAGCGTTTCTTTTTCATTTCTAGACGCATAGATGGAATTCAAATTCCCCAAACATGATTCACTGCTTCGAGGAAAAGGCGTGGCCATTTTCCTCAAAACTCTCGACATTTCACACTTAAAGAAAGGTTAGACTTAATGAAAATTGTTTTCGTGATGACTCCGACAACTTATGGATTGAACTACATTGTTCAATTCCAAAACCCAGTTTTTCTGTAGTTATGTTCCTATATATTTCCTATAGTTTTCCTATATATTCCACACCATAATTGAGGTGGTATATCGAAATCCTTCCATGGCCCGAGGTAAAATCAAAACCTGTTTCATAAATTTACGAAACGTAGTATCTAAAATTGAAAAAAAAGGAAAAATATTTTACATCTTAGGAAACTTTAACATTGATGTGCAAAAGTACAACAATTAAACAGTTCAACACTGTAACATGCTACAAGATAAAAATTGCAAATTCCTAATCACTAAACCAACCAGGTTCGGTATTACTCGTGCTAGAAGCGACAAACCAGGTATTAGAAGCGAGACGCTAAATTTATTAGACCACATTTACACAAATGATTCGGATTTGGTCCATGTGACTTCTGGTACTGTCGAAACATATGATATATCTGACCACTACCCTATTTATTGTCAGGTTGATAATACAAATTTGACAGCCATTGAAAAAAAGGAAAACTCTCGTAGTAATTTTAAGCTTAGAATGATGCTGCGGCAATCTGTTAACAGTTTAAAAACCATGTGCATACATAGGCACAAGTCCGTTATTCGTTAATCCATTAACAACGAAGCTAACTTTTTCATTAACTCGTTAATCCGTTGAAAAAATTTTTTTATGTTAACGGACTAAATTACTTCCAAAAAGTTCTGTTAACATCCATTAAGGTTTTTGTCGTTAATATCTTGCACCATTCATTCATCGTACCGGTACAAACCAGTTTGCACTGGGTAACACCTGTTGCACATTAGGACGAGTTTTATAGAAAAAAGCGAAGAACGGAGTGCTTTTTTGTGGCAAATAATAACCTGCAGTCTCATATGTCTATCAATTATCGCTGTTCACTATTTCCAAAGATCTTCCGAGAGCAGCTTTGTTAGTGCATTTGAACTTATTTTGATCTCGAAATTGGATTAGAGTGTAAAATGTAACTTCCAAAGCACAAAAAGACCACCATAGCAGTAAATATTTTCTTACAATCAACCATAGATGGGCAAGTTAATGCAAAACGTTAGCTTCGTTAACCACTAGTCCGTTAACAAACTTCACACCTCCGTTAACGTTAATCCGTTATTTTCAGCTTTAATTAACGGAAGTTAATAAAGTCCGTTAATCCGTCAACATTTTGCGTGTAATTTACATTTCGTTTTATTCACGTGCTTCTAGAACACGTATTGACGCTGTTGAGCTGATTGTAAGGAAATATTTATTGCTATGGTGGTCTTTTGTGTTTTGAACGTTACATTTTACAGTCTAATCTAATTTCAAGATAAAAACAAGTTCAAATGCCCAACGAAGCTGTAAGATATTAACGATAAAAACCTTAACGGAAGTTAACAGAACTAAACGGAAGTTACTTCAGTCCGTTAACAGCACTTAACGGAAGTTAATTTAGTCCGTTAACATGAAAAAACTTTTTAACGGATTAACGAGTAAATGAAAAAGTTAGCTTCGTTATTAACGGATTAACGATTAACGGACTTGTGCCCACCTATGCAATCAACTCAACAGCGTCAATACATGTTCTAGAAGCGAGTGACTAAAAAGAAATGTAAATTACACGCAAAATGTTAACGAGTTAACGGACTTTATTAACTTCCGTTAATTAAAGCTAAAAATAACGGATTAACGTTAACGAAAATGTGAAGGTTGTTAACGGACTAGTGGTTAATGAGGCTAACGTTTTGCATTAACTTGCCCACCTATGACCATGGGTATTCCAAACAACCCAGTTTTTCCGGTTTTACCAATTAACTTGATTGAACTGAATTTCACAAAGGTCTAGCACATTTAAGAGCATATCAAAGAAAATTTCTCCTTTCACTCTGGCGGTCAAGGTGCTTGGAAACACATATATTTGGCAAAAGCATTGTAGTAATATGTAAAGCAGTTGTTGCAAAAGTTGATAAATGACATTCTTCAAAAAATGAGTTTTTTATAGATTTTAATTTATTTACTACAAATAATTTCCCTAAGAAAAAAATTGTTTTAATTTTCAACCATTTTTGGTAATAAATAGCTTAATATGTCGCACTTGACAACAGGGCCAAATGGAAATTTAAAACTTTAAACGCGATTTACTCATAACAGCGAAATGCGACTTATCAACTTTTGCCAAAACAGGCTTCAATTGTGGTGATGAAACTCCACGTCACAATTTAGATGAAGTATTTGCTGGCACAGAACAGTCTTACATCATTCTGGTTTATTCGGAGATTGATTCACTAAAGGTATACATTATCGCTAATACTGTTAATCGCCCTTCTTGTAGAGAGAGGACCCTCACTAGGTTATTGTGCCAGTCAATTGCGCGGTATATCGTAAGCATCGCGGCTATCCCTCGGTATTATACTAAGTACGGCTACTAAATGTTGTTTTTCTCATATTTTAATTATTGGTGTTTCTTCCTACGACCAGCCCCGAATTCTAAACAATTATTATAGTGTAGAGCTACCACAAGAGTTATACACTACGTGTCTTTCTTGATAGCATATCTTCATTCTCAGTTATTATTAGATTTTCATCAGGCCTGCCGTAGTAAATAAATAGATGAATAGCAAAGGTGGGCACTTGCGGCGCAACTATTTCACTTGAGATAGCGCTTGCGCCTCAATTATTTTTTAAACGGTTGCGCTGACGCTTGCCCCGCAAGTATTTTTGCAATTTTGAGCGCAATCGCGCAAGCGCAAGTCAAATACAATTGTGAGTGATTGTTTTTCAGTCAAATGTGATTAAAGTTAAAAAAAACATTGACGAGGTACATAGGCGTAGTCAGAATTTTCGATTGGGGGGAGACCAAACCGCAAATCATACGTAATGACGTGAACAAATTTTTCGATAAGAGGAACTTTTTATGGGACAAAGATACCTTAGAATAGAGGATTAGAAACCGGGGCCTGGGTTGGCATGTAACCTTGGTTTTGCTAAAGAAAACGGACTTGAACCTAAATTTAAAAAGATTTCCAAAATTGTCTGAGGTGGGAGACGTGGTGAGCAAACGAGTTTAGTCCAAACGTATCACAGACGGGGATCTGGGGGTCGCCGTTGGGAGATTTTTTGGAATTTTTTTTGAAAAAAAATTGCTATTTGAATACCATTTGGATGACATCATTTTGCACATTTTTAGAGCCATTTAAAATAAACAAATTTTTAAGGATTGAAAGCCAATTGAAACAATCAAATCGGTGAGTGTTCTCTTTGCTTACAGATCAAGTCCAAAACACGTTTAAAATTTTGAATTTGGGGGTTAAATTTTGTAAGTGACTTGGCCCAGGTTGGAGAAGCAAAGTACATGGCCTCCTGAAATATTTTAGCAGTAATTAATCAATCGAATATTTGCCTTGGGAAATTTTTGTTTTGTCATGAATACGGGTTATGCATTTAAATTGGATAGCAAAAATTTGATTTGAGGGCCCCAGGCCACGTACCTTGGCGTTAATATTAGACTGTAGTACACGTACACTGTTGTACGCGAAAATGTTTAAAGAAACTGAAACTGAAAAAAAAAAACATAACGCTTTCTTGTTATTACTTTTATCATTGCGGCATTTCAATTGGGGATGGTCGGTTTGCTCCCCCCCCCCCCCCCCCCCCCCTATTGGCTACGCTTAAGACGAGCTAGGTTCATAAAAAGTTCGTCATGGGAAATTCCATTCATCTACTGCTTGCAATATTTCTATTGGATTTAGAGCACGAGTCATCTTTCGCTGAAACGTTTCTCTCTGAAATATTTTTTGCCGATTTTTTTGAAGAAAAATTTTCAATTGGGTAAAATGGTTGTAAAATCAAATTTCATACAGAAAAAAAATTTTTAATTGTGTTTTTTAGAAATACGCTAGTCGTTTTAAACAATCTTAAACTTGCTTTGGGCATTAACCGCGTTATTCGTGACAGTCTTTTTTACCGTAATTCAAAAACACAAAACAGCCAAAACTATTGATTACAACTTTTTTTCTAGTCCGGGAAAACTTAAAAAATATCGGAAGCAGGAGTGACAGCATTGGTAAAAGCTCTTGTATGTAATTCTCAGATGGTTCAATTTCTTTAAACAAAAACAGGAAGAGTTTTTAGCCTGCTCCACTTGTCAGAGAGTGATGCTAATTGCTCCAGAAGCACAAAAAGTATCGAAGCTTGTAAACGATTTCCTTGAATGCTAATTGCTCCAGAAGCACAAAAAAGTATCGAAGCTTGTAAACGATTTCCTTGAAGAGCCATTAGGAAAAAAACAGATACTCCGAACTCCGAAGTCCGTTCGTTTACCACCACTTGCAGACTTTATTTGTAGAATTTTTTAACACCGCGGTTCCTTGAGTGCGAAGTGTTGAGAGTTATTTTTTCGTTAGGTATAAAAATGTTTTTCGCCCAAATACGTTAAGCGATGCGCATTTTGCTTGTACTTTTTAAAGGAAATCAATAATTTTTTGTTTACTAATTTGATAGCGTGCATAATTTGTTTTGAATACTGTTTCGTACCATAACTAGTGAGGTTTTGAGCATTGAGTCAATTAGAATTATACATTTCAAAACGTCACATCGCGCTCGCGCTAGCGATTGCGCTTGCGCTGTTATTTTTTGGGGCTTGCGGAAACGCTTGCGGCGCAATTATTTTTTGGGGCTTGCGGAAAACGCTTGCGGCGCAAGATTTTCAGAGTAGTTACGCATTGCAGCTTGCGGCGCAACTTTTGCAACTTGCGCTGCCCACCTCTGATGGATAGGCTCCGGAAGTTCCGTTGTAAGTATAGGCTCCCGTAAAGTTTAGGGTGTCACAATTTTTGCCGAAAAAAAAGGTGAAGAAAATGGTCGAATTTTTTTTTTTTTTGACCGAATTTTACTGAAGGATCTACGACAAGCTAGGGTAAATCGCATGGCCAAGCTGTCGGTAGTCTACCTGAGTTTACCCTGCCAAAAGTATGGTATAGGACAAGCTTACCCTCCTAGGCAGTTGTAGTGGTTTCCATAACTCCAATTATTGTTGCAAGGTGCTCAACGTAACACAACAATTTGAGGCCAGGGTTGAGAAACCTTCCTGGCTGCTACCCTAGCTGACGAGAGGTGATATTCTTTGAAACAACGGCTGTACTAGGCTGTTTTATTTTGTGAGTAGACTGTTATGGCAGACATATGGTGTATAAGTCATGGGGTGATTCATTTATAGTTTGACTTCTTTGTAAATTTGTCCTTTATAAAAAAGATTTTTTCTTACGAAATAACAGGGATTTGAAGGGTGTGTCAATCATGAGAAATACAAAAAAATTTAGTTATGCTGAAGAATTTACAGTTTAATGCTGCACAACGCATTAGGATAACCTCTCCAAAATTTCGAGTATACCTATACAATATTTTTTTCTAATGTGGTAAAAAGTCAATCAGACATTAACGCATACTTATTACAAACTTAAACTAGGCTCAATTAATAAATATCAATCAATCGTAAATCATTCAAGTTAAATACTCTCTCTAGTTTTATTCAACAGCACCTACCATTATCAACGAGGATTTTAAAATCATCAAAACTAATCTACAAGCAGCACGTACGATTAGTTATTAACAACATGGAGAGTTGAATGCCATTGGAAAGTTTAGGCATTCTAATATACTATATTTTTGATAGATTTGTGATAGCAGATTTTATTTTTATCGCCTAATTGGAAGCATGTCTTTATTTTTTTTGGGCGGTATTTGCGTTTTGACGTTATGCTGAAATTTTTTTTTACTTTTTTAGTGCCGCTTGATTTTAACTTAGATGTTGTTGTATGCTTTTTAATATATCGACCTTTTAAGTTGTTTTTCATGCACTTTACTGTATATTTTGAAGCGACTTCAAGAAACTATGCATTAAGCGACGAATTATTAGAGCGCGACAGGCGTAATTGTAAAATACGCTTGAAATGACTAAAAAATTTGTCGCGGTCTCGCGCAAATAAACGGTTACTAAAAAACACAAATTTTACAATCGGTCGCCAGTCGCGCGCCAATAAACGCCGCTTAGCACGGCAGTTGGAGAATCTTCACTACTTCGTGCTTGTAGATTCCGCTTCTTCTTAGGAGTTTAACAGTGATCCAATTGTTCCTGTGGATTGCTTCAAATTCTCGTCCACTAAATTTGAGGTTTGTTCGAAGCCACCAAGCAGAGATAATCATCGTAAAGCGTCTTATTCAAGATCGTAACAATGTGACCAGAGTGCCGGTTGAAACCATGCTGATTATTGCAATCATGCTGGTTGAAAAAGGCAACGCCTTTGCTGTCTCAGGCAAGCTATGCTGACCACTTATTGGTAACAGTG
>CAWYPQ010000526.1:0-66749 GCA_963965965.1 Trididemnum nubilum | reverse complement strand
CCCCCCCCTGCAAAAATTTCTTGATACGCCCCTGAGTTTACCAGCAAGGAAAAGCAGAAAAGTTTTCTTCAGCTTACCGCTGGTCTATAACAGAGTCAACGCGTTACGGCAGTAATACTTTTTTATTGTTAAATCATAGTTTAAGCAATTTAAAAATACTACTTTGTATCAAAATAAAACGGTAAAGTTTGTAATTAAAATTTTTTAATTAAATAGTTTTAACTCCTCTAGCTTACTCTGCGGTGTTATCATCATTTTTATTACTTCAGTATATCAATTTCACCATTGCATATATTTCGCGATAATTTTACCATTGCAGGTCGTCACTGGGGTTTCATCCGCGAGTACACAAATTGATCTTTCTTCAATCGTTCCTCCACCACAAGGTGCGCTGCATTGAACACCGGACCATCGATCCCAATTTGTCCAAACTGGACATGGTTCGGTATTGCAATTTTCATATTCCGTTCTTGTTGTACCTCCAGCATGGTTGCTACCAATGCAAGTAGTCGATGGAACCTCTTCCAAAGAAAAAAATATATGGTTAACAATGGCAACTGTTAATTTCTTTACTTATTTCAAAAATACTTATTGAAAAGACATCGCCAAGAAATTGCAGTTCGTAGTAGAACCGATTCTGGCCTATCACGTAGTAAAAATTTGTCCCTTAAAATTTTTTACTGTTTTGCTCCAACTTTTTACTGTTTTATTGTTTTTATTCACAAATTGTGATAATAGACAATTTCGGAAGATTAATTTTTACTCTAAAAATGATCATAAGGAAATTGGTAAAATTAAGTTATAAGCTTAAACGCGGGCTAAGAGCTTTGGTGGATGGCGTCTTTTCCAGCAAAAACTGCGTTTCACTGCAGCTGTGTGAGATTCTGTTCGGACAAGGGCCGGCAACCTGCAGCTCATTATTCCTCGTATTACGGTTTTAAATGGTACTGGAAAATGAAGGATAATTTACGCTAAAAAGTAAAATACTTAGAATTTTATTGCTGCTGAAGCGAGCATGTAATTAAGTTTCTGATTCATTTATTCTGCTGTTTTAGTTCTTGTTTTGATTTGAAAATGTTTTAGTGATCATTAGTGGCGCAAATCTATCAAAAAAATTGGGTGAGACAATTTTCAACCTGCAGTTAAAAAATACCGAATTGGCATACTTTTGCGATTAGTATCCCCAATTAGCTTATTATGCTGTAGGTAACGTATCGGCAGGTTCGCCGCAGCAAATTTGCCATGGTGGTACTTGAATCTCAAGCTAAATTTCATCTGCATTGAAAAATACATTCAGCGTGCGGCTCGTTGAATAAATCAATGCACCTCACACGTATTACTTGCCGAACTAGAGGGGGAGCCTTATTTTTTTTTCGATTTTTGCGTTTTTTTTCGATAAAAGTTTTGTTTTTTCAATCGTTTTAACACCATTTGGATGACATTTCCTACCGTACGTTTTAGATCCGTTTGAAACCACTAAATTGTTGAGATACATGGAAACCATTTGAAAAAATTAAAATGTTCAACCCATTAATTCGGCCTCACTCAAGATTACTGTTCAAATCCAAAACACGTTTAAAAGTCTGCATATTTGGGATGAATTTTCAAACTGCTTTAGCAAGGGGGGGGGGGGAGGAGCTTCAGCCTAGATGCTTGTCGCATACTGCGTAAGCGCACTGCAGCGATTGCATGTTTAATTATGGAACAATTGTCTTATTGAACTTTGCTTTTGCTTGCTCTCCAACATAAAAAGTAAAACGGTTTATAACTATCTAAATATATTCATCTTTTGGACCTACATCGTTCACTCTAGCTTTAGCTCCTTATGGTATTGCGGATTAGAGTTGTAAGTCGGGCCGGGCTTTTCGGGTCGGGTTCGGGCCTAAAGTTGACAAAAAATTCGGGCTTAATTCGGACCTGAGACGTACTTTTTGTCCTAGGTGCACAAGAGTATGTTCAAAATAACTTGGCAACATTGCTAGATTTTTTAGACCTAACTTAACTTTCGAGTTTTTTCGGGCATGATTTGGGCTTTAAAATAATTTTCGGGTTCGGGCCAGGTTCGTGCTTATATTTTCGGGTTCGGGCCTGAACTAGTCGGCCCGTTTACAACTCTGCTTCCAACAGCTCTCATGTGCAGAGGCTTTCCGCTGAGATGCAAGAGCAAAAATCACATTAATTAGGTCTAATTGCAATACTGCTTTTATAAATGAGACATGTAACAGTTTTTCTTTATTTTGTTATCAAAACCAAAAATAAATATATGTAATCACAACTTTGTTTTCCTTTTATTGTGAAAATAGTTTTGACGCTCCAAGTGATTTTTATTTCACAAAATATCGGCTGAAATGGCTCTTTAAGTGCAAAAGGTTGCCAATCCCTGAGCTAGGACTATTGAATCTGTTTTTCTTTTTTTTTTTCTTGAAAAAATAAACCATAAGTATGGAGCGTTAAAAGCAAAGTAATGCTTTTGTTAATAGTAATTTAATTGTGATGTTTTGACTCTTGCAGGCCAGAGTTTCAATGTTTAATCGCTTGATTGCTAACTGGCCTAAAGGATAACAGCGCGGAAGCTTAGGGAAGAGCCACCAGAAAGGCGACTACTTAAAAACAAGCAATGCGAAAAAGTTGTCCCCTCACAGGATTTGAACCTGCAGCCTTTGGATTACGAGTACACTGCTTTACCACTTGAGCTAGAGAAGATGTCGCCCCGAAAGTTTAATTTTGGTTATTTAAACTCAGAATCTTGCTTGTTTTACGATGCTAATAATAATTTAATTGTGAGATCTTGACGTTTGCTTTTGCTTACTTACACTAAAAAAACGAAACTTTTATCGAAAATAAGTAATACTTTTGCTTACTTTGATCTCTACATGCATATTGCACGGTTCGGTTTCCTCCATCGCAAAATACAGAACATAAACCCATTCCAGTTCGAATCCATTTACCAGTGCAAGTTCCTGCACAACCATCAGCGCAAGCAGATTCATTGTAACAAGGATAGGAAAGACGTAACAAACAATCTGAGTTGCTTGAACAAACACGTTCACGTTGTTCGATTGCACTGGAACACTCTCCAGAGCATCCTAAAATGCGCTTGAAAGAAACAATACCGACTGGTAATTATTATGCAATATCAAGACCCTATAAGTATTGCATAGAGGCAAAACAGGACCACTTAAAATGCAGATTATGCGACAAATCAGACGGGAATTATGATACCCAAAATTTTTCAAAGTCAGATGAATCAAGAACACTGCAGTGTAATTAAGTCTTCTGGAACGCCAATTTTTACAATAATGTCTCACGGCCTTGAGTTTTGGTTCTACGACACTCTAATTAAAATGACCTTTTTTCTAATGACGCCGCAAACGACTCAAATTTTATGCACAAGTTGCAAAATCACTCAAAGGCGAAAAGAGACCTTAGCTGTCTTCTGGCCATGGCAGTTGGTGATTAAAGCTATAATTACAATCACAAATGTTTAAACGAGGACTGAAGGCAAAAATCAAAGGGAGTGTCTAAATTCAAGGCAGTCGTGTTAGATTGGTTCTGATTCCATCCTTCTTGACCCAACCGTTCTAAAGATATTCTTTTTCAAACACGACGTAGGGGCTTCCCGAATTACAATTTTTTTGAAACTTGACGGTTTAATGCAGTAGCTTAGCCCACATAGACCTATATTAACATTTACTCTAATCGCGGCGTTGCCTTAGGATAGAACTTAGGTAGCGTTGGTGATGTTATCAACACCAGGGTTGCCAGTAACAGAGATGGAAACCGGTCGGGTCGACCGGCACCGGTAGGGTTGCTGGTCGGGTCGAGATTCTTCGACCGGCCGGTCAAGCCGGTTGAAAAACCGGTCGAGTTCTCCTTTCTGGCTACAAAAAGACATCTAAGCACCAACCAAAATATACTTATATATTTTACCATAAATAAAACTTTTTATAAAAAATCAGTATTAACAAACCACATTTTTCGAAAACACTTGTTAAGTGGTTTCAAGCTGTGACTTATATGCTGTGACCATTAAGACATGCACATCCAGGAACGTATTTAGGGTGGGAGAATTGTGCCATGCACCCCACTTTGGGCCACTGCACAAAGCAAAAAAGTGCAAAATATACGTTAAAATCGCGTAATCAGATTCTACTAAAGCATGCATGTGGAAGAGGCTTGCGCTATCTGGCATTTTAGCATCATTTTAATCAGCTTAAGAGTGGAAGTGGCGAAGATTTCAGATTTTTTAGTACATGCTAAAACCTTGCCGCTTTGAAAAGCTTTTTTTAACTTAAATTTACTACAGTCTACACTGGGCAAGAAAGACATAGCTTTTATTTTTTATATCTAACTATCCATGGTTTGTTCTGAAGTAGTAGCATTTCTACAAACTGCTGGGGCACAATATATTTCGAACGTTTTCTAGCCAATGTTATAACAGTTTAGTGTTTTTAACGAAAATAATGGACGCGTTGCTTTCATCGGAATGTAGTTATTCATAGCCACTTCGAACTACCGATGAGTTTATTTATTGTTTGATGTTTTGCTTCCCAAACCGGGAAGCTTCTTCAGAACAGTTTTCGGCAGTGCTGCCTTTGCAGTTACAAAACGATAAATGAGAAAAAAATAACAGCAGAATATAGATAACAGTAAAAACATACGAACATCACAATACTTGCGATATTATACCCAAAAACATTAAAATGATGGAGCAATCACATTATATAACATTAAAAATTATGTCACTAACAGAGTGAAAAAAATGGAATATGAAAAATTATGTCACTAACAACGTGAAAAAAGGAATACTGAAAAATTATGTCACTAACAGCGTGAAAAAAATTAATAATATTCATAACAACTAGGCTGCTTCACTGGCAGTTTGAGAAAGTATGAGAAGGATCTATTGCAAAACATTATGTACTGGACTGGACACAATATGAACTGGAAAAGGTGTTTAGCTCCCTAGAGATTTATATTAATTGTTCAGTCCGTATATAAATCTCTATGGAGCTAAACACTTTTTCCAGTACATATTGTGTTGCAATAGATCCTTCTCATACTTTCTCAAACTTTTAGTGAAGAAGCTTAGTTGTTATGAATATTATTATTTTTTTTCACGCTGTTAGTGACATAATTTTCAATTTTATATAATGTTATTGCTCCATCATTTTAATGTTTTTGGGTGTAATAGCGCAAGTATTGTTATGTTTGTATGTTTTTACTGTTACCTATCTTTTGCTGTTATTTTTTTCTCATTTGTCTTTTTGTAACTGCAAAGGCAGCACAGCCGAAAAAAGTTTAGTGTTTGCTGCTCGGCAGATTGTAAATAATCTGTCGTCAATAGCTAAAAATTGCAACTTCATTTTTTGGCCTTTCGCAAAATATCATTAGAAAGAACGTCTAATAATTTAGCTTGCGCCCTCCGGTGCTTTTTATGCTTATTTTGAGCACGTTTTGCGCTGCTCAAAACAGGGCATTCAAACCGAAACTTAACCAAAAAAGGTCTTAAAATTGAGTCATTTTTGCAAAAAAAAAAAAATTTTTTTTTGCGTTTTTTTTCTGAGACCCCCGTCTAAAGTCACAAATTTTAGCACCTCACCCATGCCCCCTTTTGAAAAATTTTCATTAAATACATTGAATAGTGAAGAAAAACCTTCCGTAAAAGAAACCGGTCGACCGGGCCGGTCAGAAACTGGTTGACCGGCCGGTCAACCGGCAATGATTTTGAAATTTACCGGTCGGGTCGAGAAAATTCTGATCGGTTCCATCTCTGGCCAGTAAAAATTACGGTTAGAGAAACCCTTACGTCACGTTTAAAAAAGAATATATCTGGAACGGTGGGGTCAAGAATTAAGGTAAAGTCAATGCCAATGTAATTTAACGCCATTGCCCTAAATTTAGATATCCCTGTTGATTTTGTCTTCTCTCCCCGTTTAAATCCAAATAGTAGCGTCAGTGAAACGTCTTATGATGTACAATTTAAAGTTTTCAATTACTGGATTTAAAATACGAATTAAATTACTCTTATTCTTTAATCAACTTGAAATTACCCGAGATTGTTTGTAAACGTATCTGTATGAATCAAATCGAATTAGCTGCATGAAAAGTTTTTATGTATTTTAGCTACTGTAAACCCCGGAAAGCCGCTAATTATTTCACTCTGTGCAGTTTGTAAATGCGCTTTTTTGTGCCTTCAGAGTTTAAACAGCTAGACTATCATACAAGATATGTGGACAAGATTTTTGTTTTTATTAGAGTATTGTTTTGTGCAATACGTTAGTTGTACATAAATAGTGTTTGACGCATGACCAAAGCTAACATGACCATCGTGCTCCGAGATCACTTTTCTCCACTGACGTTAAGTTTGTAGTTTTTGGTTAGGAAAACTCCTTTTGATCACTCCGCATCTTCATCCCTCTGATTGAAATTAGATTTAAAACTTTTCATATACAGTATATAGGCCCATTAGGAGGTTTTTGATAATGATAATAACATTACCGTGGCATAAAGCATACTTATATTACGCTATATAACGTGGTATGGTTCTAATATTGAAATAAAGCTGTTAAAAATTAATCTTTTGTCATAGCAAAACTCAATGCAAAGCAAATATTTCTACACAAATACCAGCAACGTGGCCGAGAGTTGGCGGTATAGGCGGCAGACGTAGCCGTAGCCGTAGAGTACGTAGCTGTTCCTCATGGATAATCGCATAATCTGTCTTTAACTCGAATTTCGTTACATTGCAACGTGTTTAAAACAGAAATATTTTAGATTTTAGCCAATTCTTTTAAGTGAGTGCAGATTCATTTAAAGTATGCGTAGCACCACAGACGCTTTCACAGCTTGCCAAAATTCCGAGGACCGCTCACAAAAAATATTCAGTAATCAATACAGATCAGGTCCCTCGAGATTGCTTTTTGATTAAATTGTAAATTGTGTCATTAACTACTGTACTGGTCTTTGGAAAAAAACAGTAAATCATGAAGTACTTACTTCCGAAACATGAAACATTTCATCAACATTTTCCAAACATTCAGGACTTGTATCGCAATTCACAGCAATTTGTTCGAAAGCTCCAACTGCCTCGTTTAAACAATCTATTCCTTCACCAACATCACAATTCAGAGTTCTTTGAAAACAACCAAGAAATTCTGTACACTCAGCCCAGGACGTCCATGCCGTTGTTTGACTGTGCACATGCACAATTAAACGCAAACAAACTGCAAGTACCAGAATAGTTTTCATTATCAAATTTATGCTTTAAGATCAACAGTTATAAATCAACAGTTATGTATTCCTAAAGATGAAAATCAAATTTCTAGAAATCGATCAAGTTATGCCATAGCTATATAGATTAGAAACTTAATAATACAAAATAGTTTATTTGTTATTATTCTGGTTTTTTGAATTGCGATTTCAGCTTCAAAATTAAAACAAACATTGTTTTTTTTGTCATATTCCTTGATTCTAAGGACTGGTTCATTGCTTTGTTGATAAATTTTTATTTGCCATTCATCCTATCTACAGTAAGTTTAATGATGTAATGTTACTGATGCTCACTTCAGCATATTAAAATTGACTGAATTATTACTTTTTCCACCTTTCATAATGCTGCACGGGTAAAATATGTATTTCATGCGATAGACATGCTTATATATCCATGAGCTAGTAAGATAATTCACGTTTTGCATGTTAGTCGTTAGTACTCAAATTGAAACTTCTTTATCAAATAATAGTCTTTGGCTTTAGCCGCCACAGTCCAGGTGGTTGTTTCAAGGCTGAAAAAAAATCTTTTTTTTTCTTCGGTATACATCACGTATTGGATTGAGTACTTTTACTGAGGCAGTACATTAATGCTTACTGTCGACTTTTCGTTTTTGAGATGGTTTCGATATTACCGCTCAAATCTATTGTTCTATTACTGTAATTATTTTTTGCACGCTGCATTACTAACGCTTACGGGTACAAAGCTTAAGCTAAGCATTGTATAGTTGCAAAGTGACGGTTTTTATAAATCATAAGCTGCAGATTGTGATTAATTTCCTATTGAGTAGGCAAGTAAGTCGTGAAAGAGAAGTATGAACACAAATTGCAGCATACTTAAAAGTTCGAAATTCTTCTAATTTTTGAATAAAATTTGTTAAATAAAGTATAAACTTTTTTTGGATTGAGAAGTAGTAAATTTTGGATTGAGGCTGTCCGTTCTCAAATTTGCACAATTTTTCAGTCTCATTTGTTCTTGCTTTGATACAAACTCATATTTTTTGCTTAACTGAAATAGATAGATCACATTTCTTGATAAAGTCTTACAGACAGATCTTGTAGATAGTCGTACAGATAGTTGTTATAAATAATTCTTGATATAGTCTTCAGAGAAATCAACAACGGTATAGAAAAGGCCATAAAAGCTCTGCTGATTGCATACAAACAAGTTGTATTGGCAAGTGTTTTTGATTGTTTTTTTTTTCATACCTAGGCTGACTTTGATCTTAATTTGTTCTTAAATTTTGAGCAAATATGAGCTTCGTGCTCTTATGAAATTGCTTTCATAAAAAAGGTGTATTTTAGCCAGAATAAAAGATAAAATTTTTGAAAATCTCAAAATATAGTTTGGTTGGTTTTGAGATATTTGCACTTTAGCTACCTAAAGCTAAATTTACACAGTATCCGTTTTTCTTCCGTTTTCATCCGTTTTTTTACGTTTTTGCTTCTCCTCGAAAAAGTATGCGCTTTTTCATCTGCGTTTTTATAATTCCATATCTGCACTAAGTAGACTGTTATATATAGATAAAAATTTTGTTCAAAAATTTTGTGTGTGAACGATAAGAGCGATATTTCAAAATAGAGCTGTACCCCTTTGCAAAATTTTTTTTTCGGAAAACTTTTGTCCTGTACGTGACTGTTTGGTTTGTGCGGATATATGTACACATAAAAATGCAGATAAAAAATTGCATGCTTTTTCAAGGAAAAGCGAAAACGTAAAAAAAACGGGCAAAAGCGGACAAAAAACGGATACTGTGTAAATCCACCTTAAATGAGTATATACATTACGCAGCTTATACGTGCTGTTGCTTTTAATTTGGTTGTTTTTGGCAGTATTATTCCGTGGCTATAAAATAAAACAATTTTCATGACAAGACCTTGAGCAGTGATAGGCAGTTGGCTGTTGACAAGTGGCAGCTTAACTCGAAGCACGAAAGATCTCTTTGTTTCTCCTGGCCGAGGCAACTTGGAAATAAGATGCTATTACAAATAATGGCAATGCTAAACCAATATGACAAACTGCTTGATGTGTTGTCTAGAATCAAAAAAATTACGTAAATGAAGTAAGACTAGCTTGCCGACTTCGTTCATTTGCATGATGAGTAAATTTAAAATGCAGTTACTTCAATATCATGAAACATTTCATTAACATTTTTCAAACATTCAGGACTTGAACTGCAGTTGGAAGCAATTTGTGCGAAAGCACCATCTGTCTCATTCGAACATGATAATTCTTTATCTGCATCACATGTGAAACTTCTTCTTCGAAAACAAAATTTTGATTCTGCACATTCTGCTCAGAAAGCCCATCCTGCTGTTTGACTGATCACAGCAACGATTACAAATGCGCAAAAATACAATATAGGCCTATAGTAATTTTTATCTTGGTCAATTTATTTTATTTGTAGCGTGAACTTTTACTATGCAATTTGATGACAAAGATCTATAAACGGAAAAAAGATTGCTGAAAAACATTAAATGATTTTATGAGTTGATTGTAAGTCGCATTTGTTTTTGAAAAACAATCTTTGTAATTTTAAAGGTTTTTTGTTTTTTTTTGAGAAGCATACCCCAGAGAAATATCAATATAGTGATGATGACAAATCTGTAGTGGAATTTCATGTGCAGTATCTTGGAAATTGTTAAGGATATTGTAAAACTAGTTAAGAAATAATCAAAGTGTTAAACCTAATTAAAAGTTCACTAGATCATTTTCATGAAAATTAAATTTTTAGTTTTGGCAACTTTAAAAAATGCTTTATTCAAGATTAGTTTATTGCAACACAGCTCCTTTCGAAGAAAACCTCACAGCGGTGACAAGCCGTTGGCAAAACTGTTTCTGATTTGACCGACTGGAAATTTGAACCTCAAACCTCCTGCTCCACATACGAACGCGTTACCGCTCGACCAACTGGACGGTCGCCCCTTCTCGTCGTGCTAAATACTGTTTCTTTTAAACGTTTGCTGAATTGTGATCTATTTATTTATGTTTTGCAAAGAAAGATTATTGTACTACTAATGTATTATTGCAAGCAAATCAAAACTGAACTCTACGGAAGCAGCTCAGTTGATTTTTCGATTTTTTTTTACTCAAGTAACCTGGTAACTTAATCATTAAGTGTGCTTTGTAATAAATTGTAACTCAATGAAAGTATTTTGACAGATATAGAAATACTTGCCTTGTATTTGGACTGTTATGTAGGGATGCTAATGAACATGAACCGAATGCTTTATTATTTGACTTGCTAATCAGACAACTTTTTGAGATATTAAAGTAGTGGCTCTAACGGAAAATTGCAAACTACACGTTTTTACGTTTTAGTTGTTTAGCTAACCATAAATACATCTACCACAACTCATACCAAAATGCAATCATTGCGTTCGTAAATATTTTTTGCTGTTGTTGGCGTTTAAAATACAAGATTGTGCCAGAGATTGGGAGTGCTTTGGATGTTCGGGAAGTAAAGTCATAGTGAATTACTTTTACGTTTGTTCTGGTTTGTGTCTTTGGGTTCAAATATCACAGAAAGCAACAGCTTTTTTAAAAGTAGATACAAAAGTTTTCAAAATAAAAGTTTTTTTTAAATGTAAGAAATTAGGGTGAAGCAACTTTAGAGAGAATTAATCAAAAAAAGTGTGGAGAAATATTCTATTGCTAGTTTCAGGTTTTTTAAGTATAAATCAAGTAATAAAGTATAATTAAAGTTCAAAGTTAGCCTAGCCTAGCTTGTAGTAGCCTTGTAATAAGATAACGGAGTGGTGTTTTTGAGTTATGTTGCTAAATGGTTCCTGAAAGCAACCTTTCTACTGAAACTATAAATTTTATAACTACTCTATTACAAATCTTACCAAACGACACTCTTCATTCAATCTCAAATGATTTACATTCTGATGCCGTCAGCCACATTCTACGTGTGATTAAAAAAATGCGAAAGGCAAAACAGCAATACAAACACCCAAGCAGTCACCCATCAAATGAAATAGATATCAGCAATCAGTTATCTAGCGTATCGTCAGCACCAATATTGTTTATCTATTGACTGACTGACTGATTGTACTACCAGAATCAAACAGCGCACTCCCATTTTCAGACACACAATATCTGATCCAAACATAGCCCTATATTAACGCAGACATATTTTAGCTAACATTTACGTTGTCAACCGCACCATCGCTGTACTTTTAAAAGGAAATTTAAAAGCAAATTCCATAATTACTAGAATTACTATAAGTTTCGAAATCATTGAAAATATTGACACCGAATATTAAAAAGTTAAGTTTTTATGCTATCCAATTCCACATTAACATTTTGTTAAAAAGTTTTACGATTTTATTCATTTCATCAATTTTTATCCAAATTCATCAAGAATATTTTACTTTTAGACCCTACTTTTGCCTAATAGCTGACATTCAAGAAATCCTTTAATTTACCATTACCTTTCCACCACTCATTATTTTGCAAGATGAAATTTATTACAAAACAATCAACTACGTCATTTCCGTTATACTTAATATGATTTGCAGCGCAGTCTTCGTGCAGTCTCCGTCAATTTGATGGCAAATGCTTTGCGAACCCACGGAGACTGCAGTACAACTCCACGGAGACTGCGCTGCAAATTGAAAAATTTTTGAACAGGTTGAAAAAATTTTGCTGGTTGGCGACTCCACTGCTAATGTGCAGAGACTCATGCTGCCTAGGCCCGGCGCCACGGGGGAGGTACATTCCGGGGCCGTGCTCCCCAAATGAATGCTTGTGCCCCCCCAAACGAAAATGGTGCCCCCTCCCAAGCGAGGACTGTGCCCCGAAGAAATTAACACGTTCGGGGCTAATGGAGTGCAAATCGAGGCCTAAGACTCCCAAATTGGTGTTTATCGCCTAAGAATTCGCGAGCAAGAACTGTTTTTTCGTAGCTTTTGTGGACTCACATCGGGTTTCATAAAACTTTTGGGACAAAGACCATTTTTTTTGGTCTTCACTTAAGAATTCATGGAAAATCGCAAGAATTTTGAGACAACAACCAGAATTTGTGGAAATATTTGTACTGAAGACTTTTTTTTGGTCTTCACCTTTTTCGTTTGATTCTCTCTCGAATATAAACTTCTCGTGCCCCCCCAAAATTCATTTCTGCCCCCCTCCCAGTTATGTTATCCTGTCGCCGGGCCTGATGATGCTCCCTCACTTTGGCGAATTTGACTGCGACTCCACTGCGAATTAAACATTTTTCAGTTCTCTGCGTCTCCGCACAGTCCTCAACGCATCCGCAGTAGAGTCGCCACCAGCAAAATTTTTACAACCTGTAAAATTTTTTCAACCTGTTCAAAAATTTTTCAATTCGCAGCGCAGTCTCGTGGGTTCGCAAAGCATTTGCCATCAAATTGGCGGAAACTGCATTGAGACTGCGCTGAGAACCCACGGAGACTGCAATGAGACTCTGGCGAATGCACGAAGACTGCGCTGCAAATCATATTAAGTATAACGGAAATGACGTAGTTGATTGTTTTGTAATAAATTTCATCTTGCAAAATAATGAGTGGTGGAAAGGTAATGGTAAATTAAAGGATTTCTTCAATATCAGCTTTTAGGCAAAAGTAGGGTCTAAAAGTAAAATATTCTTGATGAATTTGGATAAAAATTGATGAAATGAATAAAATCGTAAAACTTTTTAACAAAATGTTAATGTGGAATTGGATAGCATAAAAACTTAACTTTTTAATATTCGGTGTCAATATTTTCAATGATTTCGAAACTTATAGTAATTCTAGTAATTATGGAATTTGCTTTTAAATTTCCTTTTAAAAGTACAGTGATGGTGCGGTTGACAATGCAAATGTTAGCTAAAGTATGTCTGCGTTAATATAGGGCTATGTTTGGATCAGATATTGTGTGTCTGAAAGTGGGGTCGGTCGAGCGATAACACGTTCGTCTCTGAAGCGAGAGGTGTGAGGTTCGAATCTCTGGCCGGTCAAATCGCACACAGTGTACCAACGGATCGCCACCGCTGTGACATTTTTTTTGAAAAAAGCTGTGTTGCCCGGGCGTAATGACGGGGAGATGGGCCCGGCCAAATCGTTACACGCTTGGGCGAATTACAGCGAGTATAATTAAAGATTTGATTGTGGGGTGGGGTACACTGTTTTATTCTAGCAGTACCGTCAGTAGATAGACAATGTTAGTGCTGGCGATACGCTAGATAACTGATTGCTGGTATTCATTTCAGTTAATGGGTGACTGCTTGGGTTTTTGTACTTCTGGCTTAAATTTTGCTTTGTTTTTCATTAAACGCACCGTAAATTAGAAGTGAAGGCATCAGAATATAGATGATTTGTGGTTGAATGAATGAGTGTCGTTTGGTCAGATTTGTAATACTGTAATTATAAAATTTATAGTTTCAGTGGAAACGTTACTTTCAGTATCCATATCGCAACACATCTCAAAAATACCACTCCGTTATCTTATTACAAGGCTTCTATATCAGCTAGGCTAACTTTATATTTTAATTACACTTAATTGAATTTCTAATTTAATTTACATTGTTACTAGGAATGGCCTGAGCTGTAAAATGCCAGTCTAGCCGGATACAGCTAGAATTCCAAATTGTATGTTCGAAAAATATTGTTACTATATTTAAGTTAATTTTGATAATGAGGCTATTACTGACTTTATTTATTTACCATATTTGTATATTTTTTTTGGTGAAGGCGCTTAGTATAACGCCAAAAACGTTCGAGAAGTTTAAATAAAATACTAAGTTAGCCTATAGCTTGTAATAGCCGAGTAGTATGATAAATGCAGTGGTGTTTAAGAGTAGTGTTACCGTATAGTTATAAAATTATTAGCTTACCCCTTTGGTTTGTGCTCGTTTTTGGAAGCAATTATGCCGTATACTAATAGGTGGGCACAAGTCCGTTAATCGTTAATCCGTTAATAACGAAGCTAACTTTTTCATTAACTCGTTAATCCGTTAAAAAGTTTTTTCATTTTAACGGACTAAATTAACTTCCGTTAAGTGCTGTTAACGGACTAAAGTAACTTCCGTTAAGTTCTGTTAACTTCCGTTAAGGTTTTTATCGTTAATATCTTGCAGCTTCGTTGTGCATTTGAACTTGTTTTTATCTTAAAATTAGATTAGACAGTAAAATGTATCTTTCAAAACACAAAAAGACGACCATAGCAATAAATATTTCCTTACAATCAGCTCAACAGCGTCAATACTTGTTCTAGAAGCGAGTGAATAAAATGAAATGTAAATTACTCGCAAAATGTTAACGAATTAACGGACTTTGTTAACTTCCGTTAATTAAAGCTGAAAATAACGGATTAACGTTAACGGAGGAGTGAAGTTTGTTAACGGATTAGTGGTTAACGAAGCTAACGTTTTGCATTAACTTGCCCACCTATGCGTATACTGCAAAGCAACATTTATTTAATTACAATTCAGTTGTGATATTTTTGACGTTTTCTGGCCAGAGCTTTTAATATTTAGTCGTTTGCGTGTTATCTGGCCTAAAGGCTACCAGCGCAGAAGCCTAGGAAAAAGCCACCAGAACGGCGACTACTTAAAAGCAAGCAATGCGAAAAAGTTGTTTTCACGTTGAAATTAAACTAAAACGATCTTCACCCAGAATTGAAACGGTTTTTGAGCCCGAAATGAGGTGAAGACCCAAAAAAAAGGTCTTCAACCCAGACTGAAAAACGTTTTTTTGTGACCGAACTAACTTCAAGTCCAAAGTCAAAGTAGACAATTTTTACTTTTCAATGCCAATGAGGGGGGCTATTTTCGATATTTAGTACAAAAATTGGCCTCAAAAGTGCTAAAACCATGGTATTTTGCATACTCTGGTGGCCAATTGGGGGAGACTACAGCCCTCTCCCCCTCCCGCCCCTGGACACGCTACTGTATGCAATTTTAATATCGTTTGACACTGCTGTTGCTTTAATGTACATTTTGTTGCAAGCATAAAACGTAAACATATCCAAATTTAGAGCATAAAATTGGACTTCAGAAATAGTTTTGCCGAAAATAAAATAGCCGAAGCTGTCGTAAAACAATAATACCTGAGAGACGTTTTAACTTAGTCATTAATTATCAATTTCCAAGTAACACGCAAAAAGATTAAATGTCTTGCAAAAGAGCAAGTTTAACAAAAAGGCGAAATAAATTAGAAATTAACCAAATATTTAATCGTTTGCGCGTTATCTGGCCTAAAGGCTAACAGCGCGGAAGTCTAAGGAAGAGCCACCAAAACGGCGACTACTTAAAAGCAAGCAATGCCAAAAAGTTGTCTTCCCGCAGGAAAGACAACTTTTTCAAAAAACGCGCAAAAACCGTTCCAAATCTAGGTGTAGATCGTTTTGGTTTAGTTTTTACCTTCGAAATAGCCCCCACCATAGCAAATTCCTGGCTACGCGTCTGATTGTATAGTTTAGTAAAATTGTCTTTGAGTGCAGTCTATTTAACAAAAACTGTGCCCATTTGCTGAGTATACGTATGTCCTCTTCGAATCACAAGGAAAGAGCCATCTAAACGGCGACTACTAAAAAACAAGCAATGCGAATAAGTTGGCTCTTCACTGAATTCGAACTTGCAGCCTTTGGATTACCATAACACTGCTGTACCACTTGAGCTAGAGAAGACGTCTTCTCGTATGCTTAATTTTGGCTACGTAAACTCAGAAGCTTGCTTGTTTTATGATGCTAATAATAATTTAATTGTGATGTCTTGACGTTAGCTTTTGCTTACTTACACTGAAAAAACAAAACTTTTATCAAAAATGAATAATACTTTTGCTTACTTTGATCGCTGCATGTATATACAACAGTTCGGGTTCCTCCTTCGCAAAATACAGAACATAAACCCGTTCCTGTTTGAATCCATTTACCAGTGCAAGTTCCTGCGCAACCATCAGCGCAAGCACATTCATTGTAACAAGGATAGGAAAGACGTAGCAAACAATCTGAGTTGCTTGAACAAACACGTTCACGTTGTTCGATTGCACTGGAACACTCTCCAGAGCATCCTAAAATGAGCTTTGAAGGTACAGTACCGATTATTAAGTTGATCTGGCCACCTAACTGCCAGTGGAAGTCGTTTTGATTTCCCAAGAATCGACCACGAAGGACGTCAAACTTTTCGATTATTAAGTTGTTAATAATTATTATGCAATACCAAGACCCTATAACTATTGCATGGAGGCAAAACAGGGCCATTTAAAATGCTGATTATGCAACAAATCAGACGGGCATTATGATACCCAAAATTCTTCAAAGTCAGATGAATCAAAAACACTACA
The DNA here is from genome assembly GCA_963965965.1 of Trididemnum nubilum. Classification (NCBI taxonomy): domain Eukaryota; kingdom Metazoa; phylum Chordata; class Ascidiacea; order Aplousobranchia; family Didemnidae; genus Trididemnum; species Trididemnum nubilum. The sequence goes on along the minus strand of CAWYPQ010000526.1, from coordinate 50,189 downwards.
GTATAATTAAGTCTTCTGGAACGCTAATTTTTACAATAATGTCTCACGGCCTTGAGTTTTGGTTCTACGACACTCTAATTAAAATGACCTTTTTTCTAATGACGACGCAAACGACTCAAATTTTATGCACAAGTTACAAAATTACTCGAAGACGAAAAGAGCTTTTAGCTGTCTTCTGGCCATGGCAGTTGGTGATTAAAGCTATAATTACAATCACAAATGTTTAAACGAGGACTGAAGGCAAAAATCAATGGGAGTGTCTAAATTCAAGGCAGTCGTGTTAGATTGGTTCTGATTCCATCCTTCTTGACCCAACCGTTCTAAAGATATTTCAAACACGAAGTAAGGGCATCCCGAATTACAATTTTTTGCAACCTGACATTTCAATGCAGTAGTCTAGCCTCAGAGGTGGGCAAAGCGCAATTAGAAGCGCTAAGCGCAACTTCTGCAATCTCCGCAATTGCAGAAGTTACATTGCGGAATAAAGCCTTTAAATTTGTTGCGCTTTAACTGCGCAGCTCTTTCAAATTTTTTTAGGTTAAAAGCGCAATTCTATGCATTGAACTTAATTTTGTTCCATTTCGATCGTAATATTGATAAATGTTGCCTTTTTGGCAAATTATTTACTCGTTTTCAGTCTGAAATTTAAAAAAATGCGATATTTGCATTATGTTGTGAAATTTCAATTGCGAAAGTTAGGTTGCACTTTAACTTGGTACGAAAATACCGTTCCGCAATTGCGTTGCGCTTCAACTGAATCAAAAAGTTCATTGCGGAAGTTGCGCTGCGCTTCAGAAAGTAAAAAATTTAAATTGCGCATTTTGCGCTGCGCGTTTACTGGTTAAAAAGATCGTTGCGCTATGATGCGCTGCGCTTTTGATATAATACTATATGTGCCCAATCGCGTCGTTGCCTTAGGATAGAACTTAGATGGCGTCGGTGATGTTATTAACGTCAGGGTTGCCAGTAAAAATTACGGTGAGAGAAATCCGTACGCCGGGTTTAACCCTATTCCGACCAGGCAAAATTTTTTGATTAATGGCCCAGGGGGGATCGATTCGACACAACACATCCAAACGTTAATAACTCCCGAATTACAAAAATAAAAAATCCGTTTTTGCTCCACGAGAAGCTCAATTTTTTGAAAAAAGTCTAAACTTTTTGACATTACCATTCCAACCTTGATCTTCAATTAATTTTGACATAAGTCAAGGACTATCAGAAGCGATCGGTTCGCCTTACATCTGCATAACGTTAATAAGCGTTTGATTTACCGTGACGCGGCATCGCAGCTGGAGTTTTATTCAGTAACTCAGAGATAATTACGGACTAAATTAAAAGATTATTTCTATTGTGCTAAAATATCTAAATTATTAGTTTGTTACGTGAATTAATTGCAAGCTGAATATTTGTTACTGTTCTAGTTTCTTTTGCTAAACACTACAAAATATGGTATTTTTTGGACAAAATTTTTAAAAGAACAAGCATCAAACCACTCTTTTTTCTCATTCACATATTGCGTGTAAATGTTAATGACATAGCAGTAACAAACGTCAATAAAATTGGTTGAATTTTGATGTAGTTTTTAGTATGCTGAAGATTTGTAGTCTATTATAATATAGTGAGAGTTTTTACTCGGAAAACTCGTACTATGGATTTCATTCCCAGTCAGGTAGATCTGGCAATGCAAAAATTACATTTGTTGCTGCTCGTGCTAAACCTAATCAAAAGCGCAGCATTGCATTTTGTTAGTAACAACACTGTTTATCTTATCAATCTTATCATTTTTTAACATGAGTCGAGAGGATAAAGCGTCTGCTACTGAGACAGTAGATTTGAGTCCGGTTACCGGTCTGGTCAAACCAAACCTTGAAAACAGTTTGTATTCACATCCAGCTTCCGGTTAAATATTAACAATAAAATGGGCAGTGTGAACCTTTCACCGTGTATGGTAGATAGGTGGGCAAGCGACAGTCTTTTCTCGAAAAATAAACATTCTTTTCGTTGTCTGTAAACAACTTGGTAAATAAAAATGCGATTACTTCGAACTTACGAAGAAAACCATCAAAATGTGTCGGACGGAGTGTAGTGAATATTAATTTTTTCAAGCTATTTTTTGTACGATTTTTCACGGACTTTTAAATTATAAAAAAAAAATTGGTCAAACTTGATACTTAGATTCTTAGTTTATTTTTTAGAATAAAAGTTTGGATAATTAGAGTACTGTGATATGTTTTGACATCGGATTGTTTTTTGTTTTTTGTTTGCTTACTTTGCAAAAGATTGCGTTGTTTAATATTGGAGAGTATTTTTTTCTCAAAAATTCTGCAGTTTTATGAAGTTTATATAAGAAACCCCAAATTAATTTGGTCATTGCTGGTCATTAGATTTTCCAAAATTTTATATAAAGATTAAAAATTGATGGAGCAAACTGTAAAAATAGCAGCAGTGTCGGTCATTTTTTTTTTCGCAAAACTTGGACCTAAATATGATTCCTGTTTTCGCTTGAATTAGATGTGTCACATTCGTTTTGCATCGTATTGGACCATCATACAAATTTAACATCAATAACTTTTAGCGCAGACGATGAAGCAAAATAATGATAATCATCCGAAAGTTTTTAAATATAAAAAATCTCCATAATGTTTACGGAAAAAAATAGTCGACATTGATTTACAGTATTATTTGTTGTGATCTGGTAATTAAAGTCTACAATACTCTATAGTAAATAGATCAATTGTAGAACGCAGACAGCAATAACATATAATTGGAAACAGTACCTGCATAAAAAAATACTTTGCGTTGTTTCTGAATTAGCCAAATAAAGAAAACGAAATACTAACATGAAACAACAAATAATATTTAGCCCTCCAAAAATATATGTACTTCCAATTTTTATTTTTCATACAGCGCAATTTCATTTACAAAAATGAGCTGCAATTGTTTTGACGTCAATGCAGCAATTAAGAGGTACGCAGTCATGCGTGTACTAGCAATTTACTTTGCATTTACCTTTGAGGTTACCACTAATACGAGGATATATAAAAATTTTTAAAAAGATCAAGTTCAATTTTTTTGTAATAGTGATTTTATGACGATATTCTCAGTTTTTGATTTGAGCTATAACAAAATAAACGATATAAGCAAGAAATAACATACCAGGGTAACTTCAAAAAGAATAAAAAGTTACTATTTTGTAAAATTGGACATATTACAGCTTTTGGCATTCTGGTCCGATTTGCAAAATATGATTGCAGCAGACAGGCTTTCCACATTTTTAGCATCGATTTTTGGAAGCTGATATGTTGGCTTTGCTTTTTTTGTAGCCAGGACCATAAACTTTTGACGCGCAAACGTAGCACCGTTTTTTAGTTTCAGATTTTGGTGAATAGAATGAACGGGAAGTTGAAGTTCGGCTTTGTACTACAACATCGTAATTACAATTAATGGTTATAATGATCGAAATACCATTGTTTTTATCATTATTCATTCGTATCATTCTTCAAAGACTGTCTAATTCTCAAACGCAACGATTTTATCTTGATAATCTTTCAGATTTTATTTCAGCGGTGGCTTTATAACAAATTGTTGCAAACTTTGGTAATAACTGGGATTAGTGCTGAATAAGTTTAGAAAAACAGTAAAAAAAGAATAGTATAATTCCAAGGGTACAAATTTATTGGCCGGTTCTCATCTTTGATCAAAATCATCAAAGTTATTTTACTCCTATTGTCCTCTTATCCAGAACCAGCAATATTACTTGTATGCGATAAAGCCGTTAGATAGATTCAATACATGTAAATTAGAAACAATAAAAATTTGTCAACCACATCAGTGAATTTAGATATTTTAGTTATTTACGATCACAAAAAAAAATCCAGTATAAATTCATCTACAAAATGGTTAACTAATCGGATAGTTACTTGCAAAGTCTATTTGTTAGAGAATCTGCTTTCCGTTTTTATATTTTGTATCTACAAACGTAATTTTTGCTGGTTTTGAATGTACACACACGAAAGCGAAAATTGAAAAGTAAAGAAACTGCATAAATTTAAAAAAATTAGTATGCCACGGTTGCGGTCTATCATTATAGACCGCAAATAAAAAATCAATGCGAAAATCAGTAATATTTGCAATAGTACGCCAAGCCGTGGGCCTGTAGTAGCATCTAATAAAAAATTAGTAAACGTAGTAACAAGTATAATATACCACATAGCACATTTTACAATGTGCATACTCAATATTTGCTTGGTTTGATGTGAATTTTATAAAAAATTGATATTTTATACTAGCTATTGGTTATTGCTTCGAAAAGTACTTTTTACGCAAAGCTTCCAGCAATAATAACCTTGAATACGAAAAAAGGTAAAAATTCAAAATAATGATTCCGAAACAAGTTTTATCAAAAACTTTCCACTTTTTGCAATGTGATTGAATATCGCAAAAGCATATGAAATGTTGAAATTTAGTGAAAGCAAAGCGGATGCCAGCGCACAATGAAATTATCAGTGTGCTGCCACGTCACGCGCAAAGACACTTGGGCAAATTTCTGCGTTGGATGTTATCACTTGAACTTCATGAAAAAACCTTACGCAGTCAAAATTATGCATATGTTTGTTTTTTTTTAGTGAAACGAACATCTTTCTACTGATACTGATAATTAGCAGAAACTAAAATTTATTTATAACTTTCGTTTTTTTTTCTTTTTTTTTTTTTAGTTACCAAAAACCAATTTCGAACATTAAGACACCCGAAAGTCATGCTCCATGCCACACACTTGATAACATGTGAACATTTTTTACTACTGTATATCAGCAATGCGAAAAAAAAATATTGGCAAAAAATAAAAGGATTTGCGCTTACGTTGGTTTCTAATTGTTTTATCAACAAATACGTTTATATTACTAAATCGCAATTTTTATTTGTTAGCGACATGCTAAAAATGAAGCCTAATTTGAAATTTGGTAAAATTATACGAAATTGTATGAGAAATTCAGCTGTGAACTTTTGAAATCATAATGAAAATTATAATGCCTCAGGCATAATAGTAAATGAAATCTTTTGTCACAACTCTTTTTCAACATCGATCGTAACAAAAGCTGTTCAAGAGGTCACTGGTTTTACGTTCTTATTTACGCTACAAGTGTTCAAGAAAAAAGCGTGAAATTATTAATTACGACAGAACAATTGGGACTAACAGGATTAAATTAATTTTTTGAAAATTTTGCCGAAAACGCATGGTCGACCTTGAGAAACGTGTAGTAACTCCGAACGTAGTTGTCATACGACGATGGTTTTACAAATGAAAGTTGAAGCAGTAAATTTTAGGAAAAATCAAGAAATTTCATTATCGTGGCTTGATTCTTCATTACAAAATTTCGAAATAAACAAAAGGGGGGGAGCTAATCGATCCCCCCTGGGCCGAATAGGGTTAAAGAAGAATATATCTGGAACGGTTGGGTCAAGAATTAAGGTAAAGTCAATGCCAATGTAATTTAACGCGACTGCCCTAAATTTAGATATCCCTGTTGATTTTGGCTTCTCTCCCCGTTTAAATTCAAACAATAGCGTTAGTGAAACGTCTTATGATGTACAATTTAAAGTTTTCAATTACTGGATTTAAAATGTAAATTAAATTACTCTTATTCTTCAATCAACTTGAAATTTTCAGAGATTATTTGTAAACGTATCTGTATGAATCAAATCGAATTAGCTGTATGAAAAGTTTTAATGTATTTTAGCTACTGTATACCTCGAAAAGCCGCTAATTATTTCACTCTGTGCAGTTTGTAATTGCGCTTTTTTGTGCCTTGAGTTTAAACAGCTAGACTATCATGCACGATAAATGGACAAGATTTCCGCTTTTATTATTGTTTTGTGCGATTCGTTAGTAGAACATATTTAATGTTTGACGCATGAACAAAGCTAACATGACCATCGTGCTTCGAGATTACTTTATCTCCACTGACGTTAAGCTTGTAGTTTTTAGTTAGGAAAACTCCTCTTGATCACACCACATCTTCATCCCTCTGATTGAAATTAGATTTAAAACTTTTCATATATATAGGCCCATTAGGAGGTTTTTGATAATAAAATTACCGTGGCATAAAGCATACTTATATTACGCTACATAGCGTGGTGTGGTTCTAATATTGAAATAAAGCTGTTAAAAATTAATCTTTTATCATAGAAAAACTCAATACAAAGCAAATAATTCTACGCAAATACCGGCAACGTGGCCGAGAGTTGGCGGTATGGGCGGCAGACGTAGCCGAGAGTACGTAGCTGTTCCTCATGATAATCGCATAATCTGTCTGTAACTCGAATTTCGTTACATTGCAACGTGTATAAAACAGAAATATCTTAGATTTTAGCCAATTCTTTTAAGTGAGTGCAGATTCATCCAAAGTATGCGTAGCACCACAGTCGCTTTCACAGCTTGCCAAAATTCCGAGAACCGCTCTCAAAAAAAATATCCAGTAATCAATACAGATCAGGTCCATCGAGATCGCTTTTTAATTGAAATGTAACTTGTGTCATTAACTACTGGTCTTCGGAAAAAAAAAACAGTAAATCATGAAGCACTTACTTCCGAACCATGAAACATTTCATCAACATTTTCCAAACACTCAGGACTTGTATCGCAATTCACAGCAATTTGTTCGAAAGCTCCAACTGCCTCGTTTAAACAATCAATTCCTTCACCAGCATCACAACTCAGAGTTCTTCTTCGAAAACAACCAAGTAATTCTGTACACTCAGCCCAGGACGTCCATGCCGTTGCTTGACTGTGCACATGCAGAATTAAACGCAAACAAAATGCAAGTACCAGGGTAGTTTTCATTATCAAATTTACGCTTTAAGATCAACAGTAATGTATTCCTAAAGATGAAAATCAAATTTCTGGAAATCGATCAAGTTATGCCATAGCTATATAGATTAGAAACTTGATAATACAAAATAGTTTATTTTTTATTATTCTGGTTTTTTGAATTGCGATTTCAGTTTCAAAATTAAAACGAAAGTTGTTCTTTTTGTCATAGTTCTTGATTGTAAGGGCTGGTTCAGTGCTTTGTTGATAAATTTTTATATGCCTTTTATCCTATCTACAGTAAGTTTAATGATGTTATGTTACTGATGCTCACTTTAGCATATTAAAATTAAATTTTTACTAAATTAGTACTTTTTCCACCTTTCATAATGCTGCACGGGTAAAATATGTATTTCATGCGATAGACATGCTTATATATCCATGAGCTACTAAGATAATTCGCGTTTTGCAGGTTAGTCGTTAGTACTCAAATTGAAACTTGTTTATCAAATAGTCTTTGACTTTAGCCGCGACAGTCCAGTTGGTTGTTTCAATGGTGAAAAAAAATCTACTTTTTTTCTCCAGTATACTGCACGTATTGGATTTGGTTCTTTTACTAAGGCAGTACATTAATGTTTACTGTAGACTTTTCGTTTTTGAGATGTTTTTCGATTTTACCGCTCAAATCTATTGCTCTGTTAATTATTTTTTGCAAGCCGCGTTACTAACGCTTACGGCTACAAAGCTTATGTTAAGCGTTGTATTGTTGCAGAGTGACGGTTTTCATAAATCATAAGCTGCAGATTGTGATTAATTTCCTATTGAGTAGGCAAGTAAGTCGTGAAAGAAAAGTACGAACACAAATTGCAGCATACTTAAAAGTTCGAAATTCTTCTAATTTTTGAATACAATTTCTTAAATAAGGTATAAACTTTTTTTGGATATATACTTACTTAGTGATTTATACCTGCATCTTGATTGTCCTAAATTTGTGCACTTTCTAGCCAGCGATGAGCGCTCCTACAGGAAAGAACTGTACGAAATTGCGATCAGAAGAATGGAGAAGTCGGCTATCAAAGCGCAAATGGACATCGACCACTTCCGAGACCTTGCTCAGAGAGTAGAAGAGTGCAGAATTAAGCTCAACAAGACAGAGGTTGACTACGGAGAAATACCGGACGAGTTTAGAGATCCCCTAATGGACACGTTGATGAAAGATCCTGTTCATTTGCCCACGAGTGGCAAAATTATGGACAGAAGTATCATTGCTCGCCATTTGCTGAATTCCTCGACTGATCCTTTTAACAGGCAAAAACTCACAGAGAATATGCTTGAGCCGATGCCAGATTTAAAAGAAAAAATCCAAAATTGGATAAGTGCTAAAGAGAGTGCCGCAAAACAATGCAAGGAGTAATTTTTGTTTTTCTAAATTACTTCTTTGCTTTGATTTTGATGTTGCTTACTGTCACTCTAATTGTTGTAATTTACGTGCTAATTTTAACTACAGTAGACACGAATTTGCGAACAAGTTTGGAAAGCAGCTGTAAATTTATCTTGGGAAATATGGAAACCTAATGGGAAAGTTTTCATGTGCAGTCTTATTTTTTTGCTGTTTTCAGAATTTTAATGTTTTATTGTATGTATATATACTGAATAAGTTGTTGTGCTGTCTCCACAAGTGATAGATTTTGTGTCAATATGGCAACATTGATTGATATGTTGAATCATTTGCATGGTTTTTGGCCTAAAGGCTAACTGCGCGGAAGCCTAGTGAAAAGCCACCAGGACGGCGGCTACTTAAAACTAAGCAATGCGAAAAACTTGTCCTCCCGCAGGGTATTTTACTCTTGCATAACTTTTTCGCATTGCTTGTTTTGAGTAGTCGCCGTTCTGTTGGCTGTTCCGTAGGCTTCCGCGCTGGTAATCTTCAGGCCAGATAGCACGCAACCGATTAAACACAAAAACTCTGACTTGCAAACGTCAAAACACCACAATTAAATTAGTATCAACATTGATTGATATATGACGACTGGAAACTTTGCCACGCTCTGTTGTATTTCATTCCTTGGCTGTCTCTCATCAGTTAAATATTTTTTCTGAACTTGCAGCATACTAACCTGTCGTTACGAAACAGTTTCCAATCATTTAAAAAATAACACTAGGTTAAAGCTGACTGGAATGATTTGAATTTTAACTGTTTAATTGAAGCATTTTCTGTCTTCGAAATTTGTACCTAGAGATATTGTATTGGCATGCTAGTTGCAGCATCATGCGTTTAACAGTAAATTCTTCACTTCCAAAAGGATAGATACCGGTATCAAATAACTGCATGCTTAAAAAGTGTGTTAATGAGCAAATATTGGATATGGTTCAATGTAGTGTACACGTAATATTACGCCAGATTCTTTTTATCGTTTTTTGGTTTAAGTTATGATTCTGGCATATTGTCCGGACTTTGAATGGGTGTTATCTTTCTGGTGTCGCAAACATCTGCTACAGTGTCACTTGCCAATAACTAAATCCATTACCGGTACCTTAGATGTCTGCTTCACCTAAAGTTTCTTGACGAAGTCAACACACATTCGAGCAGAACTTGATTTTGTAGTTGCCACAGGCAAAATCCCGACATCATTTAATAGGGTACTAAAATTGGTAAGTACTATTTTGTGTTACTTCACCAACTGTTCAGAGATGTTCTACTTTAAGCACTCTTTTAACTCCCCCAACTTTGGAGCAAACACTTAACAATTTTAGTGAGGTAACGGATATGTCAATTACCGTCTGTGTCGTCATTACGTATCACTGATTACTGCCACACTTCAGAACTACTGTGGCAACAATTAGCGATTCCCAGTTGCCCACTAAAATTGTTAATGTCAAGCTAATGACTGCATGAAGCACGAGCTTGTGTTTCAGATAAAATATTTGTGAAACAGTTAGGATTGATGGATGGAGTAACCCAAATACTGTACAGTTTACAGTACTTTACTACGGTAATTTCAGAATCTCCATTGATTTCGCCTACTATTTTTCTGTAATGGCAATAGCATTAATTTATAATTGCAAATAGAAACATTTTAAGGAGCATAAAAACATTAAAAATTTCATGCAATTAAAAAAAAAGATTTAACGTAAGTCCTGTCCTGCATTGAAAGACTGACTCGTATGGGTGTAGATTATGTATCGGGTTGTAACAGGGATGGGTTTCATTTATGATCATTTATCCTGGTAATCTGAGTCTAATTATGCTTTCTATTCACTTATTTTACCCTTCAAAAATTGATACAAATATCAGTGGAGGTAATATTTTGGCCAGCTCCTTTTAATATCACCTTGGTTTGTTCTGTATGATTTGCTATGTGCTGTGTTTAGTAATATGTGATTATTTTCTATTGCATAAATTCTAGTTTTGTTTTTTTGGTGTTAAAATTAATCTGCATTATTCTGATTCAGGTTGTTATTTGTATGTGTTATTACTATTGTGTGAGGAACTTGCAAAATTTACTTCAAATAGGATAGTAGAAGACAGTATATGTCATCTAATATCTATATGCTGGTATATAGTATTTGGTAACAAAAATCTAAATAGTATGCTGCTAATAGATCAAATTTTCTGATACGGAAAGAAGGTCGCGTATGATGTTAGGTTGAGGAATAAAAAAAACTTACTATGCTGCTAGTAGATAGTTTTATTCAATCCGGCAAACATGGCATTAAGTATTCAGCTAAAATTTATCTGGCGCTGAATCCTCAACTTCGTTGCGTTAAAAAGATTTCTACCGCTACCTTTCCAAAATTTTTCCGATTCATCAATTAAACTTTTTGACTCTGATGATATTCAGTATTTTATTTTTCCTATTTGAGTACCTTTTAAGAAAATAGCCGACTTGTAGCTCGGCGTTCATCTCCCTGTCGTAGCAGGCAACTAATTTTGACTTGTAACCAGCCAATGCTTTCAGCGATCCTGTTGCATGACGTCATCAATAACGTTGAACGATATCTTAGCACCAGTCGTTAATATAAGGCAAAGTACCAGAGCCTTGATTGATGTTTAAATTACGCAGTTGTTGAAAAACTTGAAATACAGTACTACGAGAGAAGCACCACGCGTTTTTTCGAAGTCGTTTCAATAACAGTTTTTAATGATTTTGGGTGGCAAGATTTTAACTCGCTCTTTCGTCTGCTTATCTAGAACTGCTATTTAAATCCTTTACTTTTTCTGTGTTGATATTATAAAGCACTACCGCATCAAAAATCTTTCTCGAGAACAAACAAGGTGTGATTTTAAAGCAATGTTAAATTGGTGAACATAGCGACACCGTCCTTATTAGATTTTAAATGATTATCCAAAATGTACTGTTCTTGCTACTCATGAATAGTGTGTGTTGTGTTTACGTTTTACATACTTAGGCTTCTACTGGCCAACTGAATTAGCCCGTCAACCTTTTTGGTTTATTCTTGGTTTCTTGATTTTTTTCCCAAAAAACGGGCACATAAAAAGCGTTTTCAACTTGTTTGTATTGATTTCATACTAGGTCATGAAGTATATGTCCCTAGTCGTATCGGGTTATTATCACTATGTTTGAATTTTGTGGTTTACTTGTTATGGTTTTAAAGCAAATGAATACGTTTTGTTCAGTGACGAGGCAATTGGTGAAACAAATTTAAACATCTTTTTATCCGTCATCAACATATGTGCGTGATACAACCGATAAATAAGCTTTGCCTTTTCCGCATATTTTTTATATCTGCATACCGCTAATGTGGCCACAATTTTTTAATTCTCGGAATAGCATTATCTAATTAGTTTGCTATATATTGTACCACAAAACAGGACCAACATCAACAATCATAAATGGGCAATCTTGGCATTATGTCTGCAACTGCGTTACATCTCACAGTGTTGGTCGAAGACAAGGCTATACTTTTAAAACAGTTGCAACAGTGATTATTAACAGCCATGAAAAGTTGTATATGCATAAAATTTGGTGTAGTAGCTAACATAAACTATTATCCATTTTCGGCTTTGAAGCGACTACAACAAAAGTCTAATCGCAATGCAGACGAGGACACTGAGAGTCCAATCACCCTCAGCATAAATTTGGACCTATAGTATGTAGCACTAACTTGGAACTGAGTTTTTGAATTTTTTTTCCAAAACTTTGTTTCCTTCAACGTATTTTTCGAGTAAGCGTTTTTTCTGAATTGTAACCAACGGAACTTGTCCCGGGAATTGTTGGTTTTAGACGCCTGTTGAAAAGTGTCTATAGCCATGACAAAGCTTTTACTCACAAAAATAGACAATACAAAACCAATGCCTCCCTTATTTTTTGCCAAATAACATACAATCTTTAGCTATAGTGCAAAGCTTATCCGAGTTGCATTAATTAGAGCAATAATTTCAGTTTTAATTAAAATACAGTTAAGTCCAATATTACTCTAATTGAAGACCTTAGAGGCAAATGTTGTTAAGTCACTTTTTGCTGTTTTGAGTAAATTGAATTTAAAGGTTTTGCAATGTCACAGACGTCAAACGAAACGTTTTTTTCGTAATTTTTTAGCAATATTTTGTGCCTTTGGGGCGTCCAATGGTACATGTCAAGTTTGGTGCAAATCGCGTCACAAATGGCCGAATTATGGCCAAAAAAAGATTTGACTTTACAACATTAACCTGTCACAAGAAGGTTTGACTTAACAACATTTACCTGTCACATTTTGGAGGAGAATAATATTTCTGTTGTTACGTAATAAAAAATTAAAGTTACAATCAAAAATTAAAAATTTTTACGCGCATATATAAGCACGAAAGTGTTTCGATTCAATATCAGTTACAACTAATTGTACCGGTAGTAGTGTAGATTACCAGATAATGAAGCCTACAAGTAAATTATCTCCAGGGCGTCCCTCATGGGCACAACCTTTTCTAGTTTCGGTTGTTAATTGGGTTGCAAGAATTCCGGTGATTGTTGCAAGCTGCTCAATGTAGCACAGCAGTCATTTTAGAGTTGATAAGCCTACTTAGATAGCCTAGTAATTAGAGATAATATTCCTTGAAACATCAGCTGTACATGGCTGCTACATTTTGTGGGTAGGCTGAGCTGACAAATGGTGTAAGTCATGGGGTGGTTCATTTATTTTTTTGACTTCTCTTCAAGAAAATTTTGCTTTATCAAACAGTAGGATTAAGTGCCTGTCAATCTTAAGAACTGGTAGCAGTTATTGTTATGCACAGAGATGAACAGCGCTATCTCAAGCTTTTATCTCTCATCAGCAGCCTTCAGAATATCTAAACTGTCTAAACCAAAAAATATTCCCCAGCCAGCTCTCGGCCAAACTGAACAAGCTTTTTCAGTTATTGTTATATTATTTTCTAGTTTGCTTAATTTACTCGAAATTTATAAGTGGTAGTAGGCTAATATTCTAGCATTATACAAATATTTTGTGCATAATACTGCATTAACAAAGAACAAACATTAAAAACATAACCATTCTAAACGTTTTTAGCCCTTTCGAGTCGGATTTTGTTTTAGGTTAATATTTATTTTTTTTATCTCTATGTCATGTATATATTTTTTCTCTCTATGTCGTGTCAAAGGTATGCTGCCAATTATGATGATGATTTTTTTTCTAGTTTCTTTAATCGTGGGACACTAAAAAAAAGATGTTACATAAGTTTGCGTTCCATTGCGATCAAGCTACGAAACCAAAAAAGGACCCTTATTAGCTGCTCAAAAATAACGTTTAAATCCTAAAGCAAAATCCCAAATGCAATAATAGCAAATGCCTGGTTGTTTAAAACTAATAAGAGCTGCAAGTAACTCATTCTAACTACTTTTGTTAGTATTCAAATCTTTACTACAACTAAGCTTTGTCGAGGTGATTTGGGAATTAGGAAACCCATTCTGAATATTTTATCAACCTTGCTTTAGCTAAAATTTGCTGAGCGCGAAAATAATAGATTTTTGTTAATCTCTGCTGTCACCTAGCGACAAAATATTTGTGAGATAGATTGTTTAAGCATGGTTTAAGCATATTGAAGTACACAATATTAATTGTAACATATTACAGTTGCAATACTTAAATTTTTGGGGGAACGCGTCCCCCCATTGAGAGTTAGCGTCCCTATAGTAATCAAAAGAATTTTTCCACGTTATTCAAAGGGTCGAACAGTATTAAACGAGCACAGAAGTGGAGATATCCAAAGCTAGACGAATCCTAATTGATAGCCTTGGCGTTGACATCAACCTTCTTGACTCAGCCAGTTCAGAGATATTTTACTTCAAACACGACATAGGAGCCTCTTTAATCATAATTTTATTGGAAACCCTGACGTTTATTATATCGGCGACGCCATTTTAGTTTATTCTAAGACAATGCCGCAAATCATTCTATTAACTAAGATAAGCAGCATAAGTCTTTCAACCAATATACATTATAGGTTGATCTTGAAGAGCCTAACGGCGAAACAGCCTGTCGGGGGCATCATTTTAACGATGTTAGAGGTGTTTTTATTATTTTTGCCGTATAGGTTTATGTAGATCATACATCGTATTTATGGAGGACCTTAATTACGTCGTGTTTGAAGTAAAATATTTCTGGAACAGCTGGGTCAAGAAGGATGGAGACAGCACTAATCTAATCTAATACGATTGACTCAACTTTAGATACCCCCATTGATTTTGCTTCTATTCCTAGTTTATGTAAAGTAGGTAATCAATATAAAAGACAGCTAAAATAAAATGTTTTCAAGGAGCAGAGCAATTAACTAATTGATAGAAACTTGTTCGTGAGGCCGAGAAGATATGTGCAACTCAAGCGTTTTATAGAGTGAGTATGAGGGTGGAGCATCTGTTAAGGCAATTATAGTGATATTTTGGCAAATAATAGGCTTTGAAGCGCCATTTTGATCAATTTTTGCAGATTTTTATCGCCATTTGAAAGATCTAAATTGTTAAAATTCAAAAGTCATTTAAAAGAGTTAAATTTTCAGCCCCTTCAGCATCCCTTACTTACAGGTCAAGTACAGCTATGACCAAGGGTCCGGGTCCCCTCCATTCAAATTTAATAATATGTTCAGTATGCATTTCCCATAGTTGATTTTTTTTTTTGAAGTTTGTCGCGTAAAAATTGACGAGGTGGATTGTTATTTAAAGTTGCTCCTGCAATAGATGATTAATTGCATTGATTCAGCTCATAAAAAGATTAGATAAGAGTCAGAGGTTGACTTTTAGGACAAAATTTTGTCTAAATTACTGTATCCCTCAAATAACGAAAAATTTAGATACTTCTCCAGATTTTTCAGTCTTGTAAACTTCCCAGTCACAAATTACTTATAAACTTTCGCGATTTTTTTCGTGTTTGAAGTCGTCTTTTAAAGTGACACTAAAAACATTTTTTAACCAATCAGCAGTGGTCGAATGGATAGAGCGTCTGCTACTCAAACACTAGACTCGAGTTCGTTTCTCGGCGGGGTCCAACCAAAGACTATATAAGTTATAAAAACTGGTACGTATTACAACTTCTCTGATTGACGTTCAGCAATAAAAAGGAAGAGTGTGAAGCCTCCACCGTGTGTAATAAATAGGTGGGCAGGTGGCAACTTGATTCGGAAACCGAAAGGCTCCTTCGCTGTCTTTCAGCCAAGCCAATTTGGCGAATAAACTGTAATTGCAATTTCAAAAACTAATCTCAAAAGTAACTTAACCAAGGGATTTTATCTTTATAGCTTTGCTCAGCTGTGAACAACTAGGCTATACGCTTTCTGAGATAAAGTCAGAAAATGGATCGTATATTATAGGGATATTTTGCGATAAGCTGGAGCAAAGTGTCCCCTGTTGATATAGAGGTCAACAAGAATTTCCGAACTAAGTAGATCCACCTTCATTCAGCAAACAAATGTTTGGTCGACACGAAATTCGTGTTTCTTTATTGTTGAAATACACTACATTAAATACAAGTAGCATTAAAATAAATAGCACACGAAAAAGTCGATGTATAGCTTAATATATAGCTTGACACTAATAGTTCTCCAAGTTTTAATATGTGATCTCTAATCTACAACAATTTCCATTTCATATAGCGCAAGCCCAGGTGTTTGATATAAAAATTCAGAGCTTATTGATGTCATACTGTAAATTAAATAAAAATTGGATGAGAATTAGAAGAAGAGCTTGGAAAATAAGTCACCATGGTTTTTCAAGGTTGATTTTTTTCATTTTTTATGAAAGCTGGCAATCATGGAATCGTGATGTTCTGCCAATCAAGTTTTGTGCATACCTAAAAAATAAAACTTTTTATTGTTAAACTCCAAAAAATAAGTATGGAAAGATACCGGTAAAAAAAAAAAAAGTAAAAATATACAAGCTGAAGTTGTACCGCTGGAAACCGCAAGTCTTTATCATGTAGACGTGCTAACGATACAATGCGAGGCCATACACAGGGTGTCCCAAAATAAATGAAAACCATAACCTTGCTAATAAATATCTTGATTTATGGAAACCCTATTTTTGCTATTTTTCAAATTTAATAGGAGTTACAAATAACAATTTTTAGTTAAAACCCCCTAGGCTTGGAAATCAGAATTAAAATTTTTGCGCTAAGGCTTAAATAGAGACTAGATCTAAAAAAACTGTTCAAACATGTTTCCGCAGAAAGTTTAATTTCAACATTTGTCCTGGAAAATTCCAAATAGTCTTGTGGTATCGTAACTTTCCAACCTACAGAACTGTTAACACTAAAAGCCCGGACCGGTCATTTTTTATAGTTGGTAAGGTTGTAAGCTGACGCACGTGCCTGGTATACAAGCATGAAACAACTAATGGGCACTGGCTATTAAAACAGCCTCATGTGCTTATAGATACTGTACCATTGGTAAGTACAAGGTTATCAAAAACCAAACTTTGTTTTGCTGAAGGCCGTGATTCAAAAGGTAAGCTGCATTGCCTACCCCTCCCCTCCTTATATACAAGCCACTGTGAAGCTTATTTATTCTTGAAAGTACAAAAAAAACTGTGAAAACTTAAACTTCGTTTAACGGCCGGAATTTTTTTAGGGCTTGTTATTGTATTCTTGTTATAGCATTCTGTGTGACGTAGTGCCTAACAGTTTTCAATTCTTACGTATGTAGTTTTAATTTTGCTGATTTTTTTACACCAAATATAACTACTGAAGATTTTAGCTCTTGGGGCCAAAATTGAAAGTTTTTTATCAAAAAAAATCGCACTAATGTTTTAACAATACCATAAATTTCATTTAATGCATTGATTGACGTCGTGATATTTTTCCTACCCACATTAATTTATATAATCTTGATCTGACAGTCAATTTAGTTAAAAATTGAGACCGTTTATTACGAGTGTGACATTTCCAAAGCAAAAAACTCCATAATTTCGGCATTTATTCGATTGCGTATTTGCTAAAAAATTAACTTGCAATATTATCGGCAATTTTTAAATTCCTATTGAACATCTATTAGTTGATGAATTATGACGAAACACAGCGAAAATGAAAACTTTTACTACATGCATTTTTATTGTGATAAACGAAAATAAGACAAGAAATGAATATTTTTATTTCACCGTCAGATAACCCTTTATTGGCAAAAGCACAAATATCGATTTCAACTCAGTTTGGTTAATAAAATAAAAATCAAAATTTCAAAACATTAATTTCGTTTTGTTGCCAAACGTTGTTTTTCATATATTCACAGCATTTTATCAAAAAAATAGTGTTTTTGCGTTTTGGACATGGCCTGCAAGTACGGGAAACGGGGGCGTGAAGGGGCTGGGCGACTCAATTCTTCAACTGGCTTTCAAAATTTAGCGCAATATTTTTTCAGATGGCTCCAAAAAATACCAAACTTGATTCGAATGGTGTTCAAATAGCAATTGTTTATTTTAGAAAAAGCATAAAAATTGCCCGGCAGCTTTTGGCTCCACTTCCAGAACCTGTCTATGATGCGCATGAGTTAAAAACCCGCCCTTTGCTTAGCACGGCGCCCAAGAGTGAGACATTTTTAGGAATAACTTGATCTTTGGATTCAAGCTCCTCCAACGGCCTGAACAAAATACTAGCTGCGCACCGGCAGTGAATACTAGAAATTGTTATATTCATTCTTTTCACGAAACCAAAATGATGATTCGATGATGAAACCAAAATGATGATGCCATATTTTTTTTACAAGCAAGCCACTGTGAAGCTTTTTGTGATGGTTTTTAGTTCAAATGAGGACGGAAAAAGAATCTTCACCACAAATCAGTGGAGATATGGTTTCACTTCATAATATGGTGTCACCTCAAAATGGTGACACCCGGGGCACCCCCCTTAGTGACACCACTACTGTACCACTGGTACGTATATAATAACTGTACCACTGGTAAGAACAAGGCTATCAATAACCAAACTTTGCTTTGCCGAAGGCCGTGATTCAAGAGTTTAGCTGCAATGGCTCCCTTCCCCTTCTCTTTCACAAGCCACTGTGAAGCTTTTTTTACTCTTGAAAGTACAAAACAACTGTGAAAACTTAAACTGTGTTTAACCGCCGGAAATTTTTTAGGGCTTGTCATTGTATTCTTGTTATAGCATTCTGTGTGACGAACTGCCTTACAGTTTTCAATTCTTACGTATGTAGGTTTAATTTTGCTGATTTTTTATACCAAATAGCTACCGAAGAGTTTAGCTATTGGGGCCAAAATTGAAAGTTTTTTATTGAAAAATTCGCACTAATGTTTTAACAAACCATAGTTTCATTTTATGCATTAATTGAAGGCGTAAAAGTTTTCCTACCCACATTAATTTATATAATCTAGATCTGACAGTCAATTTAGTTAAAAATTGAGACCGTTTATTACGAGTGTGACATTTCCAAAGCAAAAAACTCCATAATTTCGGCATTTATTCGATTGCGTATTTGCTAAAAAATTAACTTGCAATATTATCGGCAATTTTTAAATTCCTATTGAACATCTATTAGTTGATGAATTATGACGAAACACAGCGAAAATGAAAACTTTTACTACATGCATTTTTATTGTGATAAACGAAAATAAGGCAAGAAATGAATATTTTATTTCACCGTCAGATAACCCTTTATTGGCAAAAGCACAAATAACGATTTCAACTCAGTTTGGTTAAAAAAAATGATAATCAAAATTTCAAAACATTAATTTTGTTTTGTTGCCAAACGTTGTTTTTCATATATTCACAGCATTTTATCAAAAAAATAGTGTTCACTCGTTTTGGACATGGCCTGTAAGTACGGGAAACGGGGGCGTGAAGGGGCTGGGCAACTCAATTCTTCAACTGGCTTTCAAAATTTAGCGCAATATTTTTTTCAGATGGCTCTAAAAGATAACAAACTTGATTCGAATGGTGTTCAAATAGCAATTGTTTATTTCAGAAAAAGCATAAAAATTGCCCGGCAGCTTTTGTCTCCACTTCCAGACCCCGTTTGTGATGTGCATGAGTTAAACCCTATACTTAGCACGGCGCCCAAGTGCGACATTTATAGGAATAACTTGATCTTTATGTTTAAGCTCCCCCAAACGCCTGAACAAAATCCTAGTTGCGCACCTGCAGTGAACACTAGAAATTATATATTCATTCTTTTCACGAAACTAAAAATATGATTCCCGAATACAAATTCGTTACGAAGTTTTTATTCATTTAAAATATTGTTCAAAAATCGTCAAGAATCAAGTAAAATTGTTGGCTTGCGAGCTTCCGTGAAATCTAAAGTTGGTGAGGTTGTAAACTGACGCACGTGCCTGGTTTACAAGCATGAAACAATTAACTAAGGGGCACAGGCCATTACAACAGCCTTATTTGCTTATAGATACTGTACCACTGCTAGGCATATAAATACTGTACCACCGGTACGTATATAGGTACTGTACCACAGTGGCGTTGCAAGGGATGGTGGCACCGGGGCGGAATTTCGTGGTGTCACCCCTTTTCGGTCCAAAAACAAGTGACGACAAAAAAAAGTCATTGCCGTCAAAGTAATGGGTTTTTTCAGCCCAGAAATATGTCAATTCCAAAACCAAAAAAAGTCTTTGCCGCTAAATTGGTTGGTTTTCAGTTCAAACGAGGACGGAAAAAGAATCTTCACCACAAATCAGTGGAGATATGGTTTCACTTCATAATATGGTGTCACCCCTAAATGGTGACACCCGGAACGCCCCCCCCCCCCCCCCCCCCCCCCTTTGCGACACCTCTGCTGTACCACTGGTACGTATATAAATACTGTACCACTGATAAGTAAAACGTTATCAATAACCAAACTTTGTTTTGCCGAAGGCCGTGATTCACGAGGTAAGCTGCAACGCTCCCCCTCCCCTGCTCTTTTACAAGCCACTGTGAAGCTTTTTTTACTCTTGAAAGTACAAAACAACTGTGAAAACTTAAACTGTGTTCAACCGCCAGAATTTTTTTAGGGCTTGTTATTGTATTCTTGTTATAGCATTCTGTGTGACGTACTGCTTTACAGTTTACAATTCTTACGTATGTAGTTTTAATTTTGCTGATTTTTTACACCAAATAGCTACCGAAGAGTTTAGCTATTGGGGCCAAAATTGAAAGTTTTTTATTGAAAAATTCGCACTAATGTTTTAACAAAACCATAGTTTCATTTTATGCATTGATTGAAGGCGTAAAAGTTTTCCTACCCACATTAATTTATATAATCTAGATCTGACAGTCAATTTAGTTAAAAATTGAGACCGTTTATTACGAGTGTGACATTTCCAAAGCAAAAAACTCCATAATTTCGGCATTTATTCGATTGCGTATTTGCTAAAAAATTAACTTGCAATATTATCGGCAATTTTTAAATTCCTATTGAACATCTATTAGTTGATGAATTATGACGAAACACAGCGAAAATGAAAACTTTTACTACATGCATTTTTATTGTGATAAACGAAAATAAGGCAAGAAATGAATATTTTTATTTCACCGTCAAATAACCCTTTATTGGCAAAAGCACAAATATCGATTTCAACTCAGCTTGGTTAAAAAAATGATAATCAAAATTTCAAAACATTAATTTCGTTTTGTTGCCAAACGTTGTTTCTCATATTATCAGTGCATTTTACCAAAAAATATTACCATACTTGGATAAAAAATTTTGAAATTGCGTTTTCTTTCGTTTTTACCTTGTCCTGGTAGTAAGGGAAACGGGGGCGTGATGGGGCTGGGCAACTCAATTCTTCAACTGGCTTTCAAAATTTAGCGCATTAATTTTTTCAGATGGCTCTAAAAAATACCAACTTGATTCGAATGGTGTTCAAATAGCAATTGTTTATTTCAGAAAAAGCATAAAAATTGGCCCGGCAGCTTTTGGCTCCACTTCCAGACCCCGTCTGTGATGTGCATGAGTAAACCCTATACTTAGCACGGCGCCCAAGTGCAACATTTTTAGGAATAAATTGATCTTTGGGTTTAAGCTCCCCCAACCGCCTGAACAAATCCTAGTTGCGCACCTGCAGTGAACACTAGAAATTGTATATTCATTCTTTTCACGACACTAGAAATATGATTCCCAAATACAAATTTGTTAAGAAGTTTCTATTCATTTAAAATATTGTTCAAAAATCGTCAAGAATCATATAAAATGGATGGCGTGCGAGCTTCCGTGTAATCTATACGCCGAAAAAGAACAATATTCAACATGAAACGCTGACAAATAGAGCCCAATAAATGACTACTTTAGGTTGTTGTGATTGTAAACTGACGCACGTGCCTGGTTTACAAGCATAAAACTACTAAGGCGCACAAACTATTACAACCGCCTCGTTTGCTTGTAGATACTGTATACCACTGGTAAGTACAAGGTTATCAATAACCAAACTTTGTTTTGTCGAAGGCCGTGATTCAAGAGTTAGCTGCAACGGTTCCCCCTCCTCTTATACAAGCCACTGTAATGAAGGTATAGGTTTTTTTTCTCTGGAAAGTACAAAACAACTGTAAAAATTTAAACAGTGTTTAACGGCCGGAATTTTTCTAGGGCTTGTTATTGTATTCTTGTTATAGCATTCTGTGCTTCGTACAGCTTAACAGTTTTCAATTCTTACTTGTGTAGTTTTAATTTTGCTGATTTTTTTACACCAAATAGCTACCGAAGAGTTTAGCTATTTGGGGCCAAAATTGAAAGTTTTTTATTGAAAAATTCGCACTAATGTTTTAACAATACCATAGTTTCATTTTATGCATTAATTGAAGGCGTAAAAGTTTTCCTACCCACATTAATTTATATAATCTAGATCTGACAGTCAATTTAGTTAAAAATTGAGACCGTTTATTACGAGTGTGACATTTCCAAAGCAAAAAACTCCATAATTTCGGCATTTATTCGATTGCGTATTTGCTAAAAAATTAACTTGCAATATTATCGGCAATTTTTAAATTCCTATTGAACATCTATTAGTTGATGAATTATGACGAAACACAGCGAAAATGAAAACTTTTACTACATGCATTTTTATTGTGATAAACGAAAATAAGGCAAGAAATGAATATTTTTATTTCACCGTCAGATAACCCTTTATTGGCAAAAGCACAAATAAACGATTTCAACTCAGTTTGGTTAAAAAAAATGATAATCAAAATTTCAAAACATTAATTTTGTTTTGTTGCCAAACGTTGTTTTTCATATATTCACAGCATTTTATCAAAAAAATAGTGTTCACTCGTTTTGGACATGGCCTGCAAGTAAGGGAAACGGGGGCGTGAAGGGGCTGGGCAACTCAATTCTTCAACTGGCTTTCAAAATTTAGCGCAATATTTTTTTCAGATGGCTCTAAAAGATACCAAACTTGATTCGAATGGTGTTCAAATAGCAAATTTCTTAATAAAAAAACAAACAAAACATAGTTGCCCGGCAGCTTTTGACTCCACTTCCAGACCCCGTCTGTAATGTGCATGAGTAAACCCTATACTTAGCACGGCGCCCAAGTGCGACATTTATACAAATAACTTGATCTTTGGGTTTAAGCTCCCCCAAACGCCTGAACAAAATACTAGCTGCGCACCTGCAGTAAACACTAGAAATTATATATTCATTCTTTTCACGAAACTAAAAATATGATTCCCGAATACAAATTCGTTACGAAGTTTTTATTCATTTAAAATATTGTTCAAAAATCGTCAAGAATCAAGTAAAATTGTTGGCTTGCGAGCTTCCGTGAAATCTAAAGTTGGTGAGGTTGTAAACTGACGCACGTGCCTGGTTTACAAGCATGAAACAATTAACTAAGGGGCACAGGCCATTACAACAGCCTTATTTGCTTATAGATACTGTACCACTGCTAGGCATATAAATACTGTACCACCGGTACGTATATAGGTACTGTACCACAGTGGCGTTGCAAGGGATGGTGGCACCGGGGCGGAATTTCGTGGTGTCACCCCTTTTCGGTCCAAAAACAAGTGACGACAAAAAAAGTCATTGCCGTCAAAGTAATGGGTTTTTTCAGCCCAGAAATATGTCAATTCCAAAACCAAAAAAAGTCTTTGCCGCTAAATTGGTTGGTTAAGAATCTTCACCACAAATCAGTGGAGATATGGTTTCACTTCATAATATGATGTCACCCCTAAATGGTGACACCCGGAACGCCCCCCCCCCCCCCCCCCCCTTTGCGACACCTCTGCTGTACCACTGGTACGTATATAAATACTGTACCACTGATAAGTAAAACGTTATCAATAACATTAATTGAAGGCGTAAAAGTTTTCCTACCCACATTAATTTATATAATCTAGATCTGACAGTCAATTTAGTTAAAAATTGAGACCGTTTATTACGAGTGTGACATTTCCAAAGCAAAAAACTCCATAATTTCGGCATTTATTCGATTGCGTATTTGCTAAAAAATTAACTTGCAATATTATCGGCAATTTTTAAATTCCTATTGAACATCTATTAGTTGATGAATTATGACGAAACACAGCGAAAATGAAACTTTTACTACATGCATTTTTATTGTGATAAACGAAAATAAGGCAAGAAATGAATATTTTTATTTCACCGTCAAATAACCCTTTATTGGCAAAAGCACAAATATCGATTTCAACTCAGCTTGGTTAAAAAAATGATAATCAAAATTCAAAACATTAATTTCGTTTTGTTGCCAAACGTTGTTTCTCATATTATCAGTGCATTTTACCAAAAAATATTACCATACTTGGATAAAAAATTTTGAAATTGCGTTTTCTTTCGTTTTTTACTTGTCCTGGTAGTAAGGGAAACGGGGGCGTGATGGGGCTGGGCAACTCAATTCTTCAACTGGCTTTCAAAATTTAGCGCATTAATTTTTTCAGATGGCTCTAAAAAATACCAAACTTGATTCGAATGGTGTTCAAATAGCAATTGTTTATTTCAGAAAAAGCATAAAAATTGCCCGGCAGCTTTTGACTCCACTTCCAGACCCCGTCTGTGATGTGCATGAGTAAACCCTATACTTAGCACGGCGCCCAAGTGCAACATTTTTAGGAATAAATTGATCTTTGGGTTTAAGCTCCCCCAACCGCCTGAACAAATCCTAGTTGCGCACCAGCAGTGAACACTAGAAATTATATATTCATTCTTTTCACGACACTAGAAATATGATTCCCAAATACAAATTTGTTAAGAAGTTTCTATTCATTTAAAATATTGTTCAAAAATCGTCAAGAATCATATAAAATGGATGGCGTGCGAGCTTCCGTGTAATCTATACGCCGAAAAAGAACAATATTCAACATGAAACGCTGACAAATAGAGCCCAATAAATGACTACTTTAGGTTGTTGTGATTGTAAACTGACGCACGTGCCTGGTTTACAAGCATAAAACTACTAAGGCGCACAAACTATTACAACCGCCTCGTTTGCTTGTAGATACTGTATACCACTGGTAAGTACAAGGTTATCAAAACCAAACTTTGTTTTGCCGAAGGCCGTGATTCAAGAGTTTAGCTGCAACGGTTCCCCCTCCTCTTATACAGCCACTGTAATGAAGCTATAGGTTCTTTTTCTCTGGAAAGTAAAAAAAAAACTGTAAAAATTTAAACAGTGTTTAACGGCCGGAATTTTTCTAGGGCTTGTTATTGTATTCTTGTTATAGCATTCTGTGCTTCGTACTGCTTAACAGTTTTCAATTCTTACTTGTGTAGTTTTAATTTTGCTGATTTTTTTACACCAAATAGCTACCGAAGAGTTTAGCTATTGGGGCCAAAATTGAAAGTTTTTTGTTAAAAAAATCGCACTAATGTTTTAACAAAACCATAGTTTCATTTTATGCATTAATTGAAGGCGTAAAAGTTTTCCTACCCACATTAATTTATATAATCTAGATCTGACAGTCAATTTAGTTAAAAATTGAGACCGTTTATTACGAGTGTGACATTTCCAAAGCAAAAAACTCCATAATTTCGGCATTTATTCGATTGCGTATTTGCTAAAAAATTAACTTGCAATATTATCGGCAATTTTTAAATTCCTATTGAACATCTATTAGTTGATGAATTATGACGAAACACAGCGAAAATGAAAACTTTTACTACATGCATTTTTATTGTGATAAACGAAAATAAGGCAAGAAATGAATATTTTTATTTCACCGTCAGATAACCCTTTATTGGCAAAAGCACAAATATCGATTTCAACTCAGTTTGGTTAATAAAATAGAAATCAAAATTTCAAAACATTAATTTCGTTTTGTTGCCAAACGTTGTTTTTCATATATTCACAGCATTTTATCAAAAAAATAGTGTTCACTCGTTTTGGACATGGCCTGTAAGTACGGGAAACGGGGGCGTGAAGGGGCTGGGCGACTCAATTCTTCAACTGGCTTTCAAATTTAGCGCATTAATTTTTTCAGATGGCTCTAAAAAATACCAAACTTGATTCGAATGGTGTTCAAATAGCAATTGTTTATTTTAGAAAAAGCATAAAAATTGCCCGGCAGCTTTTGGCTCCACTTCCAGACCCTGTCTATGTTGCGCATGAGTTAAAAACCCGCCCTTTGCTTAGCACGGCGCCCAAGAGTGAGACATTTTTAGGAATAACTTGATCTTTGGATTCAAGCTCCTCCAACGGCCTGAACAAAATACTAGCTGCGCACCGGCAGTGAATACTAGAAATTGTTATATTCATTCTTTTCACGAAACCAAAATGATGATTCGATAATGAAACCAAAATGATGAAGCCATATTTTTTTTTCAAGCAAGCCACTGTGAAGCTTTTTGTGATGGTTTTTAGTTCAAATGAGGACGGAAAAAGAATCTTCACCATAAATCAGTGGAGATATGGTTTCACTTCATAATATGGTGTCACCCCTAAATGGTGACACCCGGGGCACCCCCCTTAGTGACACCACTACTGTACCACTGGTACGTATATAAATACTGTACCACTGGCAAGTACAACGTTATCAATATCCAAACTTTGCTTTGCCGAAGGCCGTGATTCAAGAGTTTAGCTGCAATGGCTCCCTTCCCCTTCTCTTTCACAAGCCACTGTGAAGCTTTTTTTACTCTTGAAAGTACAAAACAACTGTGAAAACTTAAACTGTGTTTAACCGCCGGAAATTTTTTAGGGCTTGTCATTGTATTCTTGTTATAGCATTCTGTGTGACGTACTGCTTTACAGTTTTCAATTCTTACGTATGTAGTTTAATTTTGCTGATTTTTTACACCAAATAACTACCGAAGATTTTAGCTATTTGGGGCCAAAATTGAAAGTTTTTTATTGAAAAATTCGCACTAATGTTTTAACAAACCATAGTTTCATTTTATGCATTAATTGAAGGCGTAAAAGTTTTCCTACCCACATTAATTTATATAATCTAGATCTGACAGTCAATTTAGTTAAAAATTGAGACCGTTTATTACAAGTGTGACATTTCCAAAGCAAAAAATTCCATAATTTCGGCATTTATTCGATTGCGTATTTGCTAAAAAATTAACTTGCAATATTATCGGCAATTTTTAAATTCCTATTGAACATCTATTAGTTGATGAATTATGACGAAACACAGCGAAAATGAAAACTTTTACTACAGTCAAACTTCGATACTACGCCACCTCGCTACTATGCCACCCTCGCTACTATACCACTTTTGATCGTCATCAACTAAATTCAATAGAAAATATATTTACAATGCCACCACTTACCCTCGCTACTATGCCACATGAGGTACAGTATTGCAGTGTATTAACGAAACAATAAACGCTACGAACGAAACAATTAAACGGCTGTGAAACGGCAAAAGTATACAGTATGTGCATATAATATGTTCTCTCAAGTTATCTACTGTAGCTCAGCCCAAAACTCTGAGGAATCGTCAGCTGGCGCATGTTCTTTCTGCGGATTTCATGCACTTCGTCGTCTAGCCGATCGCATGCTTGCTTATACTGGCCTTCACACTGGCCTTCCCAAAACTACTGCACTGTACTGTACATTATACTGAAATACATGTAAATTATAATCGTACAACACAACGTGGCATTACATTGTTACATCACAAGATTGTTTTTACAAATCCTTGTTACTATGCCACCCTTGCTACTATGCCACTTTCTCTCGGTCCCAAAGGGTGGCATAGTATCAAAGTTTGACTGTACATGCATTTTTATTGTGATAAACGAAAATAAGGCAAGAAATGAATATTTTTATTTCACCGTCAGATAACCCTTTATTGGCAAAGGCACAAATATCGATTTCAACTCAAATTGGTTAATAAAAAATCAAAATTTCAAAACATTAATTTTGTTTTGTTGCCAAACGTTGTTTCTCATATATTCACAGCAAGTTATCAAAAAATAGTGTTTTCGCGTTTTGGACATGGCCTGTAAGTACGGGAAACGGGGGCGTGAAGGGGCTGGGCAACTCAATTCTTCAACTGGCTTTCAAAATTTAGCGCATTATTTTTTTCAGATGGCTCTAAAAGATACCAAACTTGATTCAAATGGTGCTCAAATAGCAATTGTTTATTTCAGAAAAAGCATAAAAATTGCCCGGCAGCTTTTGACTCCACTTCCAGACCCCGTCTGTGATGTGCATGAGTTAAACCCCTTTATTTAGCACGGCGCCCAAGTGCGACATTTATACAAATAACTTGATCTTTGGGTTTAAGCTCCCCCAAACGCCTGAACAAAATACTAGCTGCGCACCTGCAGTGAACACTAGAAATTATATATTCATTCTTTTCACGAAACTAAAAATATGATTCCCGAATACAAATTCGTTACGAAGTTTCTATTCATTTAAAATATTGTTCAAAAATCGTCAAGAATCAAGTAAAATTGTTGGCTTGCGAGCTTCCGTGAAATCTAAAGTTGGTGAGGTTGTAAACTGACGCACGTGCCTGGTTTACAAGCATGAAACAATTAACTAAGGGGCACAGGCCATTACAACAGCCTTATTTGCTTATAGATACTGTACCACTGCTAGGCATATAAATACTGTACCACCGGTACGTATATAGGTACTGTACCACAGTGGCGTTGCAAGGGATGGTGGCACCGGGGCGGAATTTCGTGGTGTCACCCCTTTTCGGTCCAAAAACAAGTGACGACAAAAAAAAGTCATTGCCGTCAAAGTAATGGGTTTTTTCAGCCCAGAAATATGTCAATTCCAAAACCAAAAAAAGTCTTTGCCGCTAAATTGGTTGGTTTTCAGTTCAAACGAGGACGGAAAAAGAATCTTCACCACAAATCAGTGGAGATATGGTTTCACTTCATAATATGATGTCACCCCTAAATGGTGACACCCGGAACGCCCCCCCCCCCCCCCCCTTTGCGACACCTCTGCTGTACCACTGGTACGTATATAAATACTGTACCACTGATAAGTAAAACGTTATCAATAACCAAACTTTGTTTTGCCGAAGGCCGTGATTCACGAGGTAAGCTGCAACGCCTCCCCCTCCCCTGCTCTTTTACAAGCCACTGTGAAGCTTTTTTTACTCTTGAAAGTACAAAACAACTGTGAAAACTTAAACTGTGTTTAACCGCCAGAATTTTTTTAGGGCTTGTTATTGTATTCTTGTTATAGCATTCTGTGTGACGTACTGCTTTACAGTTTTCAATTCTTACGTATGTAGTTTTAATTTTGCTGATTTTTTTACACCAAATAGCTACCGAAGAGTTTAGCTATTGAGGCCAAAATTGAAAGTTTTTTATTGAAAAATTCGCACTAATGTTTTAACAATACCATAGTTTCATTTTATGCATTGATTGAAGGCGCGAAATTTTTCCTACCCACATTAATTTATATAATCTAGATCTGACAGTCAGTAAGTTAAAAATTGAGACCGTTTATTACGAGTGTGACATTTCCAAAGCAAAAAACTCCATAATTTCGGCATTTATTCGATTGCGTATTTGCTAAAAAATTAACTTGCAATATTATCGGCAATTTTTAAATTCCTATTGAACATCTATTAGTTGATGAATTATGACGAAACACAGCGAAAATGAAAACTTTTACTACATGCATTTTTATTGTGATAAACGAAAATAAGGCAAGAAATGAATATTTTTATTTCACCGTCAAATAACCCTTTATTGGCAAAAGCACAAATATCGATTTCAACTCAGCTTGGTTAAAAAAAATGATAATCAAAATTTCAAAACATTAATTTCGTTTTGTTGCCAAACGTTGTTTCTCATATTATCAGTGCATTTTACCAAAAATATTACCATACTTGGATAAAAAATTTTGAAATTGCGTTTTCTTTCGTTTTTTACTTGTCCTGGTAGTAAGGGAAACGGGGGCGTGATGGGGCTGGGCAACTCAATTCTTCAACTGGCTTTCAAAATTTAGCGCATTAATTTTTTCAGATGGCTCTAAAAAATACCAAACTTGATTCGAATGGTGTTCAAATAGCAATTGTTTATTTCAGAAAAAGCATAAAAATTGCCCGGCAGCTTTTGGCTCCACTTCCAGACCCCGTCTGTAATGTGCATGAGTAAACCCTATACTTAGCACGGCGCCCAAGTGCAACATTTTTAGGAATAAATTGATCTTTGGGTTTAAGCTCCCCCAACCGCCTGAACAAATCCTAGTTGCGCACCTGCAGTGAACACTAGAAATTGTATATTCATTCTTTTCACGACACTAGAAATATGATTCCCAAATACAAATTTGTTAAGAAGTTTCTATTCATTTAAAATATTGTTCAAAAATCGTCAAGAATCATATAAAATGGATGGCGTGCGAGCTTCCGTGTAATCTATACGCCGAAAAAGAACAATATTCAACATGAAACGCTGACAAATAGAGCCCAATAAATGACTACTTTAGGTTGTTGTGATTGTAAACTGACGCACGTGCCTGGTTTACAAGCATAAAACTACTAAGGCGCACAAACTATTACAACCGCCTCATTTGCTTGTAGATACTGTATACCACTGGTAAGTACAAGGTTATCAAAACCAAACTTTGTTTTGCCGAAGGCCGTGATTCAAGAGTTTAGCTGCAACGGTTCCCCCTCCTCTTATACAAGCCACTGTAATGAAGGTATAGGTTTTTTTTCTCTGGAAAGTACAAAACAACTGTAAAAATTTAAACAGTGTTTAACGGCCAGAATTTTTCTAGGGCTTGTTATTGTATTCTTGTTATAGCATTCTGTGCTTCGTACTGCCTTACAGTTTTCAATTCTTACGTATGTAGTTTTAATTTTGCTGATTTTTTTACACCAAATAGCTACCGAAGAGTTTAGCTATTGGGGCCAAAATTGAAAGTTTTTTGTTAAAAAAATCCCACTAATGTTTTAACAAAACCATAGTTTCATTTTATGCATTGCTTGAAGGCGCGAAATTTTTCCTACCCACATTAATTTATATAATCTAGATCTGACAGTCAATTTAGTTAAAAATTGAGACCGTTTATTACGAGTGTGACATTTCCAAAGCAAAAAACTCCATAATTTCGGCATTTATTCGATTGCGTATTTGCTAAAAAATTAACTTGCAATATTATCGGCAATTTTTAAATTCCTATTGAACATCTATTAGTTGATGAATTATGACGAAACACAGCGAAAATGAAAACTTTTACTACATGCATTTTTATTGTGATAAACGAAAATAAGGCAAGAAATGAATATTTTTATTTCACCGTCAAATAACCCTTTATTGGCAAAAGCACAAATATCGATTTCAACTCAGCTTGGTTAAAAAAAATGATAATCAAAATTTCAAAACATTAATTTCGTTTTGTTGCCAAACGTTGTTTCTCATTTTATCAGTGCATTTTACCAAAAAATATTACCATACTTTGATGAAAAATTTTGATATTGCGTTTTTTTTCGTTTTTTACTTGTCTTGGAAGTAAGGGAAACGGGGGCGTGAAGGGGCTGGGCGACTCAATTCTTCAACTGGCTTTCAAAATTTAGCGCATTAATTTTTTCAGATGGCTCTAATAGATACCAAACTTGATTCGAATGGTGTTCAAATAGCAAATTTCTTAATAAAAAAAAAAAAAACATAATTGCCCGGCAGCTTGGGGCTCTACTGCCAAGCCCCGTCTGTGATGCGCATGAGTTAAACCCCTATTCTTAGCACGGCGCCCAAGTACGACATTTTTAGGAATAACTTGATCTTTGGGTGCACAGAGCTGGACAGCGCTGTTTCGAGCTTTTAGCTCTCATCAGCAGCCCTCAGCTTCTCTAACAAAGTTATTCCCCAGTTGGACAAGACTCTTGGCCGAACTGCACAAACCTTAAGGGTCGAGCTGGGGAATAACTTTGTTAGAGAAGCTGAGGGCTGCCGATGAGAGCTAAAAGCTCGAAACAGCGCTGTCCAGCTCTGTGCATCTTATGACTCGAGCTGCTATGTAGCTGCAGGGTTGGTGGTTGATTTAGCCACCTAACTGCCAGTGGAAGTCGTTACGATTTCGCAGGAGTCGACCACGAAGGATGTCAAACTTGTCGGTTAATCTTTGGGTTTAAGCTCCCCCAACCGCCAGAACAAAATTCTAGTTGCGCACCGGCAGTGAACACTAGAAATTGTTGTATTTATTCTTTTTTTATGAAATTTAAAAAATGATTCCCGAATACCAATTCGTGAAGAAGTTTCTATTCATTTAAAATATTGTTTAAAATTTGTCAAAAATCGTATAAAATGGTTGGCGTGCGAGCTTCCGTGTAATCTATACGCCGAATAAGAACAATATTTACATGAAACGCTGGCAAATAAAGCCCAATAAAAGAGTACTTTAGGTTGTTGTGATGTTAAACTGACGCACGTGCATGGTTTACAAGCATGAACCAACGAGGGAGTGCAAGCTATTACAACAGCTTCATTTGCTTATAGGTTCTTTACCACGGGTAAGGTCAAGGTGAATAATAACTTTTGGCATTGGGCAGAAAATATTTGAAAAATATTCGGTCTAAGCTATATAGAGCTGGTTGAAATGCTACTGTGTTACACAAGTCATTTAGGGTCACTATTTTTCCTTGTCTTTGTTTTTTTTTGTTCCAATATCGTGGCCGTAAGTTTTGTGTGGTCTTGTGTTTGTGCTTGGTCGTGGATCAAATGTATGGAAGCGATTTAGAACAATTTGGCTCGCTTTGATAATGTTTTTGAGTTCAATTTTGCCAAAAAGATTTTCAGCTTGTTGCAAGCTAAATTATCGCGAGTGAGGCAGCACCATAAGCAGAGGTGTAAAGTAACAAAAGTAGCTCTACTTAAGTAGCCTACTCAAGTAGAGTTTGTCGGTAACGAGCACTTTTAAAGTAATTATATTTTTGGATACTTTCTACTTTCACTTGAGTAACATTAACGTAACATAACGCTATTTACGTACATTTTATATTAAAAGTAGTTTGTAGGCTTAGTAAGGCATACCTAATTTTATTTTTTTTTTTTTAGCAACGTCGGGCAAAATATTCGAACCGTGGTGAAAATTAGGAATGAGCGCGAGCTCGACTAGTACAGACAGGTCCAAGTCCGCGCTTCTTCACCTTAAGGTATTGTTGGAAAAGAGACGAGATTTGCGTACGGCACTAGCGATTACTGCGCCACGAGAATATTAGTTTAGTTACTGACCACTGTGTAACACATTAAACTGACCATAAGGGTGGCTGTGATGCTCGGTGCTAGTGACGTGATATTTAATTACGAGGTTGAAAGTTTCTTAGTTTTTAGGCTAGGCTATAGATACCAGTAGCCAATAGTCAAGGCCTGCATGCTTGGTAAATTATTTTACTCGGCTAACAATTGCAAAAATGCGCAAGTTAGTGTAGATATTGTAGTCAGTGGTCATGTTGCCTAAGTTTATCCCACAAAACCTTAGTTCCTAGTAGTAAGGAACATAGGCTGCTGGTGCAGTTACTGTAGTCTGAAGCATATCGGTTGGGTAAACACCATGAAAGCTGTAACATTTTGATATTAACAGAATGGCTATTGCTCAAGTCATTTTGATGTTTCACTGTTTTTTGTGTATACTGAATAAATTGCACAGGTTTCATATATGACGACATCACAACTCATCACAATAATCTAGCGAGGAAAGGACACAGCTTGGTAATTAATATTAGTGGCCAACTAATTATGTTGCGTTACTACTATTAAGTGTTATAATTGAAATACTTTACCACATTCATGCTTTTGGTACGATTAACAATGGAGCCGTTTATAGTACTGAACTACTGATATACGTCCGCATTCAAAAATTGCTAACTTTTGGGCAGTTATAGTGGTTTGTGCTCTCATTTTGAAGCGCGATATCGCATATTTATACGTGGTATTTAGCAACATTCATAGACCAGGATGCAGAAAATACAAGGGTCTTGTGAAAGAAAACTTTCTACTCGGCTACTTGAGTAGCTTAAAAATCTGTTTACTTTATACTTTTACTTGCTTAGTTAAATGGTTTAGTACTTTCTACTCTACTTGCACTACATTTGATCGTCAGTAACAACACTTTTACTTGACTATTGTTTCTGACTACTTTGTACACCTCTGATCAAAAGCATAACGTAGGTATTGGGTGAAAAAACTAAAGTTATCGAAAAGATTTTTCACTCTGGTTTTTACGCTCTTGCAGAAATTTGCAAATTAAAACAAATCTTTCATCATACTTTTGCTGTTTTCGCCGAAGCGTGTATCTAGTTGGAAGGGCCCATCTCCGCCTCATTGCGCCTGCGCAAACATAAGTTCTTTGGAAGAAACGCAGCAGCGGTGGCAAGCTGTGGCCAAAATTGTTTCCGGTTTAAGCGGCCCAAGATTTGAATCCAGTGCTCCAGAGACGAATGCAATAACGCTCGACCTTCTGGACAGCGCTAAAATTTGCAATAGATTATAATCATTGCAAACTATATGTGAATTATGATAAAACATTTTATATATGTTTGTAAATTATTGTCAAAGATGCGCCTTACTTTGATTATAACTTACATGTAAAGTGATTCATATATAATTCATATACAGTTTATAATAATAATAATCTTATTCCAAACTTTTGCAAGTGCTATGTGTATGAAGAACAGAGCTTTCTCCATTTGATTTGCATAGCCCCTTTTCCCATCAAAAACTTTCTTAAATGCATTGTTCTAGTGTTCAAATGGAATTGAAAAATTTACTTATTTGAAAAAGATAATAATTTATTGAAAAAATCTGCAGTAATAAGCTGAGTAAACTAGGCTAAAACACACCTGTTTTGGATTGTTCCTGGGCAGCGCAGCTGTTTCATATTAACATCGTTACAAACAAACTTGATGTAGTAAGATTACTTGACTCTTCCACAGCACTTGAATTTGCGATCAAAATTCTTTTGAATAATTAACAGTACTGCTGCATGTTGCGGTAACAAACAATACAATTTTAAACCACTAAAACAGAGTCGATGCTAGCCTGTGGAATCATTAAATATGTACTTGTCTTTGTCAATAAAGTTTCTTGCATTATAGTCTGCACTGCATTGCTATTTCACATTTCAAAAGAAGATTTTAAAACGATTTTGAATAAACAAATGCATCATCCAAGGGAGTTTCAAATAAAACAAAAAGGTCATAAACCATTCAAATAGCTCAAAACAAAAAGTTCATAAAACAAACCTCACTCACTCAAGCTATTAATAATAAAACAAAAATCAATTATGATCGATTTTGTAGCTCTTTGTAACTTGTCAATACTTGACTTTAAACGACATTTATGTCAAAAATTTTCTTTTCCGTTTTCTCTCAAAAGATATAGAAATTTCTTGAAATTGTAATTTCCAAGTTTGAACCTACCCTTTCGATATCTTTCTATTTTCAAGATATGCTGCAGGCTGACAGTCAGTGTTTTACCTCCAAAAGTTTTAATTGAAATTCAAAAAATGTATATTGTTAATTCCCAATTAGTGTAATTGTCTCAGCGTTGCTGCCAAACAAAGTAAAGGATTATAATACTGTAAAACAGCAACTTTTGGAGTAAACACTTTCTAAATTTTAAACAACTATAATTCAGTTTCTTTGGAAGAACTGGCCTTGCACGACTGCAACATACCAAATGCAGACTTTGACTGCAGGTATCGCGTCTCGAACACAGCATACAGCTTTCTTTTATACTGAAGGCTGCAAAAAATTATCTTTGCAGCGCGTGTGGTTACTTATTCCAGGATCTCAATTATTTTCTTCTGAGTGTTCATCTTTTGAGTCTCTTAAAAAACGTTATTGGCTCTTCCTTTTTGTCTCTGATCTCTGATCCAGATTTTAGGCTGTGACCAGCAGGCTGGTGTGTCTCACCGGAGCTTCTCTGAGCACCAATTTTTTGGATAGTAAAGAAGCAGTGGCGCAACTATAGATTCGAGCCAGGTGATACGAGCTTAGACTAAAGAACCTACTTACTATCGTTACCTGCGTATGTGACAATATACACATTGTGACGCCAAAAAAATCTGAGCATGTAGTGGCAGGAGCAGGCACGCAAGCACTATTTTTCCAAGGAGAAGGGGTTTGAACCAAAGGTTAAAATTTTTTTGTTTGAAAATGGCTTCGTTTGTCGAGCAGAATGGCCCCATTTGTTGTGCAGAATGGCCTAACTCAATCGTATTATACGCGGAAGCCCCAGCGGCTGGGCGATTTTTGTAAATTTTCGAAAAAAAATCCATCTGAATCACATTTCACGCGTTTTTAGAGCTATTTGAAAGAACAAAATTGTTCCGATTCCGAAGCCATTTAATATAACTAACTTGCCCGACTCCTTCAAGTTCCCTTTTACTTACGGTCAAGTCCAAGACACGTTTAAACGCTTGAATTTTTAAGATCGGGGAGATGGCTGCAGCCCTCTTAACTTCCCTGGTCGGGCACTGCCCACCCAAGAATAACGTAAAGGTCAGTAGAAATGCCAATTTTATGCTAAATTTGGAATGTGGAAAAATGTGAAAAACTGTTTTTTCTAATTTTACTTATACGGTATTTTCTCTTTTTAAATAATTGCTTTGAGAACATATTATTGCAAAAAAATTCCCAAATTGCTATTTTTCCGACGAAAATTACTAACGTTCTTTAGCGGGGCATGGGAACTTTTTTGCCCTCGCCCTCAGAGCTCCGTTTTTTTGTTTTTTTTTTAAGGCCAATAAAGACTTGCGCTCACAACTACGGGTACGGTGTACCTCAATTGATTAATTCAAATTAAGAAAAAATATTTACTTTGTAACAATTTGAGATATTATCGTATAATTTTAAAAAATTTCGTTAAAATAAATAAACTAGAAATAAAGTTTTCGTTTGAAAAACTATCGAAAAAGTGGGACCCCATTATCAGTGGACATTTGCACTGGACCCTCATTGCCTAAAAATATATCATTTCCACATTTAGAATTAAGTTATTCCCTTTCACGAGTTACCGCCATCTTTTGTTGCGGCTTTTACCACAATACTGCTTCGCAGTATATATCGAAACTGCTGCCAACGCGTGAAACTTCAAAATGGCGTCTAAAGTCATTTCAAAAACAGTACAACTCTTTTCAAATTATCATCAAAAACTTTAACAAAATACAATATCTTCGGCACTTGGGCACCCTTTGCCTTTTGAGAGCGGCTGTCCTCAAAAAGTCGGTCCAAGGCCTTGCCCTCGGACTTTTTTGAGTCCAGGGCCTCAAACTTTGGGTGCTCGACTCCACCTCTGATATATTGTGTAACTCCAAGAAGCTCATGCATATTCATGCACTGCAGCATTAACCAACCGACTAAGCTGCTTATAAATCACCACTCGGAAAAAGCACTATAGTTTAAATCAGCTTAGCAAGATACTAGTAGCAGTAGTAAAATTTTATCATGGCCCATATTTGAGCTGCCAGAGGAGAATTTCCTGAATATTATACTATAGCCTAGAGACTAAATTTTACAGTATCTTTATGGTAGCGTCAGCACTACATCAGGTTTAGGCGGATTCGTGGAAACAATTAAGTTGGCTATAATTCATCTTATCATTGCCCCTTTCACTGTTTCATGTTCATTCGCCCAACAGAAACGCAGGGAATAGGGGACAATTTTAAAATACCAAGTAGGGTACCGGTTATTAAATTACAGTGCTCTTGGTTTTCAATTGACTAAAAGCTTTTATCCAACAAACCTGGTTTCCGCCGGCTGAACTGTACGGTGTTTGGTCACTAACTGGAGATTTGTATTTCAAGACCCATAACCCAGTTTGTGATGTAGCCCGACTTTAACCCATGACTCCAAAATTCTTTCTGCCTAGCCAGACCACTGCCAATACAAATGCCACGTTCTGCATTAAAGTAAATTGAGTTTCACATGTTGCTTGAATTTTATACTAGGCATAACTAGATACTAATGCTGATTCTATTGTTGTTTTTTTTACGATAGGCTACAATTAGATCTGCTTTTTGATAAGTCTGGGGCCTAAGAGGTTTGGAAGCGAAAACTGCTGTATACTGATAGAAACATTCAGCCTAGCTGCTTACAGTCAGCTGTTTTTGGTTTTCCATAGCCCAGCCCTAACCTGTAAGTTAACCTTTCTCCATTTCTTAAAACTGGTCGGCCGATAATTTTTTAAACGTAGGTCGAATATCAACAGCAAGAAACCTAATAAATCTTTTTCTCCAAGTAGGTTTGCCGGTACTGCCGGTAAAACGCAACTGACATAGACTATGTTTAACCATTGCTTTTTAAATTTCTTAACAATCACATGTCTCTGTTACATCATAGTTACGAACCTGAAAAAAATAAATTGACTTAACAACATTTTCCTCTGACAATGGGACCTATAAACAAATCTTTAATCGCTAATTTTTCAGGGAAGGAAACGAGTTTTTTCTTCAAAATTTCGCCAAAAGTTGTATTTTGCACCACAGTACCAGAATATGGTCATAACTCAATTTGCCAAAAAACTGACTTAACAACTTTTGTCTCTCAGGTCTTCAATTGTTAAATATATTAAATAACATCGAGAAACTTTTCAAACTTGAAAGCGTTTCGTCCGGTTTTTTATCGTCGAATTTCATCCGCTTTTTTCTCACTTTCATGTTGCTCTTGCACATCTTTTATCTTTGCAAGATATGCAGATAATAACTTCGACAATGATTGTTTTGCAACGGCGCCCGCTTATAGTAGAATATTTAGCGTAGTTTACTACACCATTGCCCCGAACAAGTTTATTGCTCACCTTATTGAATATTTTCTGCCTACCAACTTCTGTTGATTTCAACACAAAAAGCGCATTCATCAACTCAGAATTCCCGAACACCATAGGTGGGCAAGTTAATGCAAAACTTTAGCTTCGTTAACCACTAGTCCGTTAACAAACTTCACACCTCCGTTAACGTTAATCCGTTATTTTCAGCTTTAATTAACGGAAGTTAATAAAGTCCGTTAATCCGCTAACCTTTTGCGTGTAATTTACATTTCTTTTTGTTCACTCGCTTCTAGAGTACGTATTGACATTGTTGAGCTGATCGTAGGGAAATATTTATTGCCATGGTGGCCTTTTAGTGTTTTGGAAGTTACATTTTACAGTCTAATCTAATTTCAAGATAAAAATAAGTTCAAATGCACAACGAAGCTGCGATCGGAAAATCTTTGGAAATCGTGAACAGCGATAA
This sequence comes from Trididemnum nubilum, assembly GCA_963965965.1. NCBI lineage: Eukaryota > Metazoa > Chordata > Ascidiacea > Aplousobranchia > Didemnidae > Trididemnum > Trididemnum nubilum. Next base: position 11,348 of record CAWYPQ010000526.1, on the reverse strand, counting down.
TTAATAGACCTTATGAGGCTGCAGCTTACTATTTGCCACAAAAAAGAGCTCCTTTGCTTTCTTCTATAAAACTCGTGCTAATACGAAACAAGTGTTACCAGTGCAAACTGGTTTGTACCGGTCCGATGAATGGTGCAAGATATTAACGATAAAAACCTTAACGGAAGTTACTTTAGTCCGTTAACAGAACTTTACGTAAGTTAATTTAGTCCGTTAACATGAAAAAAGTTTTAGCGGATTAGCGAGTTAATGAAAAAGTTAGCTTCGTTATTAACGAATTAACGATTAACGGACTTGTGCCCACCTATGCCGAACACAATAATAGGAGCTTCGGGGTATTGTTGCGTACATTCGCATATTTGTTGTTTTATTTTTGCTATGAATTTATCAGAATGAATATACTATCCAGCAATGCAAACATCACAGTGGTTCATCTGTACGTGGGGCATAACTATTTTTACACTTTCTGTCCTCGATTGTTATTTCATTCGACGTCGCGATTTTGTATCCATACTTTTTAACGAAACTTAGAACGTCATCGCATAGAACGTCATCGTAGAAAAATAGGCAAAATTTGCAACGCAGTCGCTGCAGTTTATTGTAACTACATCATTATTCATTATTTTTAACTAAATCTGAAAAAACGCGATTCGCGAAACATTAGCTTGCCAATGAATGAAATCAGCGAATTTTCATAACTTTTATTTACAAAAAGTGAAGCAAGTTTTGCGTCTGTATCTCAAGTTGCGAATTAGAAACAAATAAACGATTCAACCAAAGACTAAGCTTATAAAAATATGCATTTATCACTTTTCCTCTTGACGCTCAGCGCTAAGAGGCATTGCGGAATCCTACTAGCTGTGTGTTGAAGACTGTGCTGGTGGTGACGTTTGATTCGACTCGTTGATTCGTATGTCGAAAACAGAAATCACCATGGAGGATTGGAGATTACATGTACGATCTAAAAGTGAGTAGCCTACATGTACGACCAGGGCTAGATTTATGAGGCGGAGTGCCCTGGAACCCATTTTTTTGATTGTGCAAAAATTAAATCAAATTTGTTTTGGCAAAATGCCTAAAAGGTTTACTTCGCTGGCGCGCAATCAGGATTGTTAAGCATGTGTAAGACTTAAACCGTGAGATCAAATGTTTTCTCGAGTCATAAAAATGTCTCATACGGGCAGCGTGTGAAAAGACATGCAACTAACGCGTGTCTCAAGCGGGGGTTTGGGGGCTTCGCCGTTTTTATCAAGTTTTATATTTGGCTGCTTTAATCAAATTTTATACGTTTTTAGAGCCGTTTGAAAGAACTTTGCTTGGATTTGAAAGCCACTTTAGGAAACATACTGTCTAGTCACTTACAATGCTAGTGCAAGACAAGTTAAAGCTCTTCCAAGTTTGGGTTAAATTTTCTAAGTGATATAGCTAGAGGGAGTGGAGATGAAGCCCTCCCTCGTTGGGCCTCTGAATTGGCATAAGCAGCGAAAGAGAATGATTATTACATCAAGCTAATAACTAAGTCATTTCATGCCGACACTCCTTGCTCTTGGAGTGAAAATGCGTCTGTGGCATGAAATTAAAGTGAAAAAGTTGATCAAACTATAGTTGGGTACAAGACAAATATTTCTACTTTTCGCAACACTTTGCAAATGTGCAGGCTAGTAGTGGTGGAAGGTGCCCTCTAAATCCGGCCCCTGTACTTGCCTACACATTCGAAGCATAATTAAAATGACTGCCAGTGGAAAGTGTTACAAGAGTTTCATCCTCCCCCTTACCCAAGTCACTTCAGAAAATTTAACCCAAATATGCTAGTGTTTAAACGTGTTTTAGACTTGATTTATAAGGAAAGAAGGATGCTGGGCAGAAAGAAAAAAAGGTTCTGCCGCTGACCCGCGTCTGTTCGATACTCTCCGAGTAGCTCCAGTTGCTCAACAAGCTGCCCAATTGAGACGTTTTTGGAACAGAAAAATTTTAATTTGGTTCAAGCCTCCTCATCAAAATTCTGCGTGCGCGCCTGACGATCGTTTACTTGACACCAGAGGTGGGCACTCGGTACTTTTAAAGTACCGATACCGACGGTACGATATTAGGTACTTTTTAAAAAAGTACCGACGATAACGGTACTCGGTACCGCCATTTGGTACTTTTCGAATGATAGATTTAGCCCATTTTTAATACAATTTCGCTATTTTGCTTACTCTGTCTAAAAAGTTAAGCTCCGCCCTATCTTGCCTTTGCTGCAACGGCACAGCCTCTTAATTCTCTACATATCTAGAGAGAACTGCCACTGGCAGGGGTTCGATTTCGAGTCGGGTCAAACCAAAGACTTAAAAATAGGTATTCACAGCTTTCCTGCTTGACGTTCAGCATTAATGGGATAGTGTGAAGAACAAGCTGGCAACTGCAATTCACTTGTGCCGTTGGGAAAGGCACTTAGCGGGACTCCCCCTCTTCATGTGGTAGACAGTCAGAGAGATGGCCGGCAACTCATAAGTGAGCTCGTATAGCCTATCGACTCCGTTGCTTTCTCACAATGCAAGGATAAAACTGCAACCAAATAAAATAAATAAAGTGGTAGGAACCTCACTGAGCCGGAATGGCTATGCCCTGCCGGCAGGGAATGGGTGACGTAGTAAAACGAACTTGCTTGCTTTTACTGAGTTAATCAGCGAAGTTTTTCGATACAAAGAAGCCAACTTTATTCAACAGTAAACTGTAATCGCCCATGTTACATTGGGTTAGGAAAAAAGCAATACGAGTAGTCTAAATTTACCGAACCAGACTGACTTAAAGTAATACAACACTGTTACTTACTGCTTCAGTTTCAGTTAACAGCAAAAAATGAAAAAGACATAATTATCAACGCAACACTTGTTATGTACAAGAGGCTGTGAAAAAATCAAGTCACAACCCCTACACAAAAAGAGTTTTGCATTTATTTATTTATTTAAATTTCCTTTCAAAAACACCATCATCTCGAAATGCTCGTCGCTAAGACTAGCTCTTTTGGGCCTAAGAACATCCTTTCCCAACGAAAAAAGCCGTTCTACCGCCGCACTCGACGGCAGAGGAGTGTTCAACTTTATGAACACGTTTTTCAAGTTCTTGCAAACAGAAAGGGCAGCAAAAATGTCTATGTCTTTTTTAAACATTACAAATTTGGGTTGTAATGTTTACTTATGATGGCAGCAGTGATGGTATTGTTCTGTGGGTGTTTGAAAACTGTTTTTTTAAACACTCGCGTTGGTACTATACTGTACTTTTGGGCCTTGGCTTTATCTTTCAATTTGCTCTTCAGTCTATTCCATTCAGAATTTCCAACCAAAAATAATTTTTTACAATCACCCCAACTTACTAGGCCTATCTAACCACACAAACAACGTCTTTTCTTACCAGCATCGTTCCTTTCATGCTTTGTAAAAACGCGGTAAAATTTATGCATCTATTTTGACGGAGTTTTTATTTAAACTCCATTCCACAAATTGTACCGTATAGCGACGATAAAAGTGCGAAAAAAGTATCGATGGTACCGAAAACGGTACAATTTTTAAAAAGTAACGACGGTACCGATAACGGTACTAAAAAAGTACCGCGGTACAAAAGTACCGCGGTACTGCCTACCTCTGCTTGACACATTATGTTTACTTGTGCTTTTAGGGGGATATTACGAAAAGGCGGAAATGGTGCTAAAAGTAGGAAAATTTTTTCAATTGACTTTCAAAATTCAAATCTTAAAAATCTAGTTATTTCAAATGGCTGTAAAACGTGATCCAAATGGCATTAAAAATAGCTATTTTTTCGAAAAAATTTCAAAAAATCGCCCATAGCCAGTGCCATAGCTACGGGGGAGCATGCTCCACTTTTTGGTACGTATAGTTAAAATACTTGTTTGAAACATCACGTAGCCTCGAAACAAGAGACCATAATGTAAAAAGGAGTAAGCCCCTAATAACGTTCAAGCATAATTCTCGTCTGACGTTTTCTCGATCTTTTGCGAAATTACTTGCAACCAATTGCTGTAACATACTTTTGGTGCAATAACCAGCCTTATTTTTATTAAGGCGGTGCACATTATTGCACAGGTTTTCATTTTTGCATGGTCCATTGTTGCTTGATTGTTTCTCAAACCATAGGTCGCCACGCACATTTGGGTCGCTTAGCGTTTACGGATGCGCCGCGAAATAAAGATATCGGCTTACAAAATTGTTTTTTGGTTAATGATCACGACATAAAATAAAGTAGCCTAAATATCGGTAATACATGAATAGTGGCGCAACCAAAAGGGAGCCCGGAGGAGCCACTTAAACCCCAAATGCTACCGTTAAAAATGTTTTGGACTTGATCTGTAAGTAAGGAGTTTGAAGGGGGTGTTATCGCACTGAGTTAGTTTATTATCATTATCTGTTTCAGTTGGGCCTTGAACACACATTTATTGTTCTTATTTTTGCAGCAACCAAAAAATGCGTTTGCCTGCAGCTCGTGTACACTTTACTTTGCGTCGTTTTTGCACAGCTTTAATAATTATTTTTTCACGCCTTTTGCACGGTTGCTAATATTTCTTTGGCACCGAATCACTTGTTTTGCGCATTCTGATTTTTAGTTGCGTGGCGGTTGGACGTATTTTTGTTAGAAGAGACTTCGCGGTTTTTGTGTTGTATTTTTTATTTTCTGGGAAACTTCTGGTTGATTTTTGCTGCGTCGATTTTATTTTAACTTAACTGAATAAATTTTGATTCAGTTCTTTTTGTTGAGAAATTGTTTAGTAGAGTCGGAGCGGTGAAGACCTGGGCGTTCCTTCCAGGTCACATTCACCATCTAGTTACGAGTCATTCTGTAACAAGACGTGAGAAATTTAATTCTTTCAAATTATTTTTTAATTTCAGCATATAGTTCTTTTAAATAGCTCTGAAAACGTTCAAATTAATGTAATCAAAATGCTGCTAGAAAGGCTATTTCTTGCAAAAGAAAAAAAATTGCTTAGCGGCTGGGAGCTATCCCCTCAGAACCCGTCTAAGATACGATTAAGTTGCACTAGTTTGCTCAGCACGTCATCTAGCAAAGACATTTTCGAATAAAAGTATTTTAACTTTTGGGTCCAGCATAGGCGTAGCCAGAATTTTTGATTGGGGGGGGCTAAACCACAAAAAAGTCTTCACAGTCCGATTTAGGACTTTTGATTGGGGATGGTCCAAAATGTAGTTAAAGTTCAATTTCGGATTGGGAGCGCCCAACCCACAACTTGCATTGTGAATGATCTAAACAAAAAAAGTCTTGTCTTTACGGATCGAAGAGCCGCTTTTGTCCCAATAACTAGGTGAGGCACAGACCTGGACAGCGCTGTTTCGAGCTCTTACCTCTCATCAGCAGCCCTCGGCTTATCTAATCAAAACTATTCCCCAGCTGGACAAACCTCTAGGCCAAACTGGACAAACCTTAAGGAATTGTAAAGAGGCAGAGGTATTTATATACAATAAAGCATGGTATAAAGCACGAATTTATATGCAATAGCCACCCATTAATCCACGTGGCCACGGCATGGCTTAAGATTCGTCATATATATATCAATAAAAGAGCGACAGGTCATAGCTAACCACACAACAAGACACAGCCGAATAGCGACGTCAGTTTTAAACAACAATTAAGCATAGAAAAGATACAGGGGCAAGGATTGATTGTCGACATTCAGTTGCGATTCTGTTTTGGAAATATGTAAGGTTTATTTGACGCGCAATTTGTAACGCGATTACTTGTGAGTGAAACCCTCCTATAATGAATGACTGGTAAAAAATATTACTGTAAGCCAATTTAACCGACCAGGGACGTCATGTTTTGCCCCATAGCCAAGTCTCTTTGAATTTTAATCCAAAATTGCAACGTTTAAGCATGTTTTGAACTTGACCTGTGAGTAAGGAGGGAGCTTTAGGGACTGGACAAGTTAATTCTTCTACTAGATTTCAAATCTTAGCAATTTAGTTGCTTTAAGTGGCTTCAAAACGATACAAAATTTGATCGAAATGGCGCTAAAATGGCTACTTTTTCTGAAAAATTATAAAAATTACCCAGCGACTGTGATACGCATGAACAACTCCAATTTGTTTAGCACGCTGCCCAAATAAGACATTTTTAAAGCAAAATAAACTTACCTTTGAGTTCAGGTCCCCCCAACCCCCTTAACAAAACCTTGGTGGCGCGCCTTGGTGGATCCCCAAATCAATGTTTCATTTGTTAGGTGACAGTGAACGAGAAAATAGTAAGTTTTTGAAAGAGCTGCTTGCTACATAAAGTGGCAAAGTTTCCTCACTTTTCCAATGGCACGGGTAATTTTTTGCTTGGCTGAGATCAAGTGATGGCTGTAGTTCAATTCTTCGTCTAAAGTTATTCCTATACAGTAGGTACAGTATATTAAAATTCTACCTGTAATATTAAGATAGATACTCTAATTTGGCCGGTTTAGATATATCATTTGTAAAGGTGGAGTCAAGGACATAAGGCTCAAGGCCAAGGACACAAACAAAATCCGAGGCCAAGGACAGCCTTTCCGAGGACAAAATCTCTCGAGGCCAAGGACAGGAATGCTCGAGGCCAAGGCCAAAGACCAAGGACACAGCCGCAAGTGTTCTCCAAAAAAAAAGGTCTTCAAAAATTTTTTTCAGGCAATCTCCAATTTATAGGCGTAGCCAGAATTTTTGATTGGGGAAGCCTAAACCACAAATCACATGCAATGACGTCATCAAAAATTTGCCCGTTGGCACTTAACCAGTATTTTGCAAAGGGAGAGGGCTTAAACTAATATAGTTGAAAAGTGCAAATATGTGACTTTGGGAACGTGTTGAGAAAGCCAGTGTAACTCGAACGTATCACAGACAGGGGGGGGGGGTCTGGGGGCAAAGCCCCCAGCTGTTGGGCGCTTTTTTGTAATTTTTTGGAAAAAAAAAGCTATTTTAATGCATTGAATCACATTTCGCACATGCTTAGAGCCATTTGATTGCACTAGATTTTTGACATTTGAAAGGCAATTAAAAAAATTAAATTGTTTAATCCTTCTTCTAGTTGCAATTTAAGTCCAAAACACGTTTAACATCTTGCATTTTGGTGTTAAAGTTTTATTGTACGTGATTTGGTCCAGATAGGGGGAAGTAAGATGCATTGTCTCGTGCAACATTTTAGCAGTAAATGAAAACCCAATCGAAGATTTTCCTTGAGATTTTCGTTTTGTCATGAAAATAACCAGTTATAGAAGAGCATGTTATGCCGGGGGGCCCCAGGCCCCCTCAATTGAAGTTCAACGATATGTTCAATCTGCATTTTCCATGGCTAATTTTTTTTTTAAGTATTTTGAACGAAAAAACTGGCGAGGTTGGAGGTAAATTAATGAATTGTTATTGAAAAACAGTGCAATAGATGGTTACGCCTCCTAACCATGTTATTGCCGGTCCGGATTTACATTGCGCTGGGCCCCTGGCACTTTGGAGATTTTTGCAACATCTTTCTGCCAAATGTAGGTGAAGACCATAAAAAGGCTTAAGATTTGAGCGCAGGGCCCTTAGCTGGCACTGCGCCATATTGTGGTAAATCCGGCCATGGTTAATGCATTACGTTCATAAAAAGGCTAGATGTGATCCCGAGATAGCAACTTTTAGGACGAAAACTCTCCATTTCTTCCAGGTTTACGTTTAAATTGGCTGGCAAAAATTGATTTGAAGGGGTCCCGGGGACCCTGGTCTGCAATATTGTTGTTCGCTACTGGTGTAAGCGAAAAACGCTAAAAAGAAACTGAAACTGAAGAAACAATAGGCTTTTTTGTCACATTTTTGTCATTTGTGAAATTTCAATTGGGGGGGGAGGCCCGCTTGGCTAAGCCTATGTTCCAATTGCGGAAAACAAAAAAGGTATTTGCAAATTTTCCGCGAGGTTACTGGCGTTTTCCAACAAAATTTCAACGGTTCAAAAAATAGTGCTGTCCTCGAGCCGAGAACTGGGCAGTTTTCGAGGACCTAAGGCTTCGAGGCCAAGGCCAAGGACTTGAGGCTTCGAGGCCAAAGCCAAGGACTTTAAAATGTGTTCTCGAGGCCAAGGACGTCCTCAAGGACTCCACCTCTGATTATTTGTCTCACTATCCAAATTCTAAATCAAAAATTGTAGCAGAATCTAGTTTGAGAAAAGTATCTTTGAATGAAAGAAAAAATTTATTGCCCCTTGAAACTTTTTAAAATCATCATCATAATTAAAACCTTTTGATGAACGAGTTGTTGATTATAAAAAGGAAGCGATTATTTTGACAAAAATTTTAAAGTTAAATTGAATAAACCAAATGAGAAATACTCATCCGCGCATTTTTCAATACTTTTAAGGGCGAAGGTTTGGGTTTGAGTTAAGATTGGGTTTGGGATTACTTTAGAGCAAAAATTTAAGTTTGAATTAGATTTGGGTTAGAATTAATAAAAACTTGATAGAATTTTCCCATGAAATAGTTTCTTCTTTTCAAAAATTCAATAGATAATACGGCAGTGTGTAGCTGCTCTTTTTCATGAGGCCGAGACATCAATAAATCTAAAGTAAAAAAAAAAAAAAAAAAAAAGGATCCCGAGGTAAATTCCTTGCTTTCTTCCTGTTAGAACCCATACTTCTGCTAGAAGGTTTGCACCATTTTTGCAACATGTGGAGTAATTCATAAGTTTTAGTCAAGAAAACAGCACGAATAAAACACGTGTTTGTAATTATAAAAAACCATGGGTGGGCACCAGTCCGTTAATCGTTAATCCGTTAATAACGAAGCTAACTTTTTCATTAACTCGCTAATCCGTTAAAAAGTTTTTTCATGTTAACGGACTAAATTAACTTCCGTTAAGTGCTGTTAACGGACTAAAGTAAGTTCCGTTAAGTTCTGTTAACTTCCGTTAAGGTTTTTATCGTTAATATCTTGCACCATTCATTCATCGTACCGGTACAAACCAATTTGCACTGGTAACACTTGTTGCGTATTAGCACGGGTTTTACGTATGAAAGCGAAGAAAGGAGCTCTGTTTGTGGCAAATAATAACCTGCAGCCTCATAGGTCTATTAATTATCGCTGATCACAATTTCCAAAGATTTTCCGATTGCAGCTTCGTTGTGCATTTGAACATATTTTTATCTTGAAATTAGATTAGACTGTAAAATATAACGTCCAAAACACAAAAAGACCACCTTAGCAATAAATATTTCCCTACATTCAGCTCAACAGCGTCAATACGTGTTCTAGAAGCGAGTGAATAAAACGAAATGTAAATTACACGCAAAACGTTAACGAATTAACGCACTTTATTAACTTCCGTTAATTAAAGCTGAAAATAACGGATTAACGTTAACGGAGGTGTGAAGTTTGTTAACGGACTGGTGGTTAACGAAGCTAACGTTTTGCATTAACTTGCCCACCTATGTAAAAAACACATAAGACATGAAAACCTAAAACAAAGTTTCTGATCTTGCGCTTTTTGACGTTTTTCATTCTTTTATGCGTCAAACCTAATTAGTGCTTCACAACATCATTTATATGAAAATTATGTTTTAATTTTTTAGACTAATTAAAAAAACACTTTTATTTAAGTTTGCTGTTAAGCATAAAAATCAATAGGACAATGATCAATGCTCACAACATGCAAATGATGTCCTTTCTTTCTTTTCAAAGTAACCATTATAAATAGTTGGCAGCGAGGCTGAGAAAGCAAAGGCATCAATTTTGCGACTGCCCCAATTGAGTGTTCGGGGTTCAACACTTGTGCGTCCTTGGATAAGACGCTTTACAATGATTATCTCTGCTTAGTGGCTTCGGACAAGCAGCAAATTCATTGGACAAGAATTCGAAAAATCCACAAGAACATTGAGTCACTGGAAACTTCTAAGCCAGAGCGGATTCCTCCGAACACGAAGTACTAATCGCAATGAAACTTTTGCAATCATAGGAAGATAAATATGAGGCTATTTTACAGTAACAACGATAGCAATTATTACCAACAAAATGTTTCACAAAGTAATGCCAACTATATAAAATAAAAGATTAATTAAAAAAATATACAACAAAACTTATTGTTATTTTAAAAATTTGTAATGTGTAAGCAAATTGTTTTTAAAGAATCGTAAATTTGGATACAAAACAAAGATGGCAAAAAATCGATTAACTCATGTACAAAAACAAGGTGATAAAAAATTCGATTACATCCAGCAGTGACTTTAACATGGGGCGCCGTTTGTTATGAGGTGCCGTTTGTGTACCCTAATTTGTGCAATGTTTTTTTGCATATTTAATTAAATAGTCATTTTAATTAGATATACAAAAATGTATAGTCAAAATCGAAATAAATAGTCAAAAAGATTGTGCGCAAAATAAACCGTTGCAAAAATAAATAGTCAAAAAAAACTGCGCACAAAACAAAGCGTTGCAAAAATACGCCGCAGACTTTTTTGTATATTTGTTAGTGGAGCGTGACGAAGCGTTCTTGGCTGCTCTTGGAGCGCATTAAAGAGCAGCCGAGAGCGCATCCAAGAGTGCTTCGTCACGCTCCACTAACAAATATACAAAAAAGTCTGCGGCGTATTTTTGCAACGCTTTGTTTTGTGCGCAGTTTTTTTGACAATTTATTTTTGCAACGGTTTATTTTGCGCACAATCTTTTTGACTATTTATTTCGATTTTGACTATACATTTTTGTATATCTAATTAAAATGACTATTTAAATAAATATGCAAAAAAACGTTGCAGAAATTAGGGTACACAAAACGGCGCTGCATAGTTTGTGTTCCTTAATTTGTGCAATGCTTTTTTGTATATTTAATTAAATAGTCATTTTAATTAAATACAAAAAATATTTAGTCAAAGTCGAAATAAATAGTTTAAAAAAACTGCGCAAAATAAACCGTTGTAAAAATAAACCTCGCCAAGTAAACTGTTGAAAAAATAAGTAGTCAAAAAAACTGCGCACAAAATAAAGAATTGCAAAAATGCGCTGCAGACTTTTTTGTATATTTGTTAGTGGAGCGTGACGAAGTGCTCTCGGCTGCTCTTGGAGCGCATTAAAGACCAGACTAGAGCGCATCAAAGAGCAGCCGAGAGCACTTCGTCACGCTCCACTAACAAATATACAAAAAAGTCTGCACCGCATTTTTGCAACGCTTTATTTTGCGCGCAGTTTTTTTGACTATTTATTTTTGCAACGGTTTATTTTGCGCACAGTTTTTTTGACTATTCATTTCGACTTTGACTATATATTTTTGTATATTTAATTAAAATGACTATTTAATTATACATGCAAAAAAGCATTGCACAAATAAGGGTACACAAACGGCGCTCCATACTTTAAACTGTATAATTCC